>JAPYZS010000941.1:0-24281 GCA_030522925.1 Trissolcus japonicus
TTCTTGACGAATAAAACGTTGAAGTTTCATTGAATAAAACGTCAAAATCATTGAAAAGAAAGTTAACGTTCAATTTATTATTCTATTTTTCTAACTCAAAGAATAAAATGCTGAATTTAATTTATAATAAGCTGGAAAACTCAAGTTATCAATAGTTCAGTTTGGTTCCATGGAATTATACCCTGAAATTTTTCTCAGTGTGTTGATGCCATTTTGTTACCATTATTGTGTTGTTGTGGATGCTGTGTTGTCACGTAATTTTCTTCTATATTTTCATCACTGAATTTTTACCATTACAGACATTCTAGTTTAGTAAATTCTGATAGATTAAGAATAATTAATCCCTTTTCCTCCTTTTAATGTTAATCCTTTTTCATTTCATTTTACAAAGATGTACAATAATTTTTATAGTAACTTTAAAATAAACGTTTAAAGTGCATTTCTCTGTGTGTTAAAATTTTGTTGGCGAACAATTGTTGTTTGTCTTGTAGAAAGACAAATAATAGCGACAACGGCAAAGATCGGCTGTTGTTTTAAGAAAAAAACGACGCGACGGCCATGACGATTGTAACATATCGTAAAGTTCCAAAGTAAACTTTCGTCGAGTCGATCGTCGTGGCTCTGTTGGCACATTCGAATGCAAACTCCGCGACTACAAAAGCATCTGAGTTTCCTCGTTACAAAGTCCTTTACATGAAAGTCTAAACAGTCAGGACTCGTCTAAGCTATTTGCACTTTTTGAGGTGAGAAAGTGTTAACTACGTCGACATGCACGACAACTTTGCGACATTTTCATCAACGAATTTGTATGCTCTACCATTAAGCAAAATATTTTGGTTGATTCGTGCATGGCACTGTACAATTTTCTTGAATTAAAGTAAGTCCTACAATGATTCTGTAATTTTAAATTACAACTCAGTTAGAAATCTTGTTTCAAACATTCTCAATGCAGAATGTTAAATCTAAAGTGAAGATTTTTGTTTTATAAAAATAAGAATATTTAATATAATGTTAAGCTGTTCAAAAATGAAAGGTGCTATGAGACTAAAGGTTATTATCATGTACAGATTGACAAAATAAAAATATTAGTACTATTCAATTAAATGAGCACGTAAATATTCTATTTTTTTATTATTAAATATTTTCAATTGCAATGTTAAATTTTTTAAAAATTCGAGAAATTCAAGAAGAAAATCAAGGTAATTACAAGAGAACGTCATGTGAATTCATGAATTTCTACTTAATTCGTATTTAAAAAAACGACAGTTCTACAAAAATTGTACATAATTCAACTTAGATTATTAAAAATTCAATAAAAACAAGTTTACAGAAAAAATGTCTTAATTTTAATCAAAAAAGACGTGTTGCAATTATGAAAAAAATATTTCTTTCTGCTATATTTTACAAAGAAGAACGGTTTCTTGGAGAATTTTACTGGTGGAAGATAATTTAGTTTTCTTTTATACAACACACACAAACTTGAGATGTAAATTAAAAAAAAAGAATATTTACTTACTTTGCTGAAACTTTTATCGGTACACCCAAGAGGTGTACTTTTTAAGGCTTACACTCCACATACAGAAGTTTGTTATCAGACTACACATCATTTCAAGTTACACTCTAAATCGCTAGTCTTTTCACAAGAAAATACACCATTCAATGTTTCTTTTGAAAAGGGCGAAAAAATAAAATGAGTTGAAAACAGAATTGGTTTCTTCCATTTACCGGCTGGTTATACTTATCTTCGAACATTCGACTGCTAACAACAGCTCGTAATAAATAGTTTTGTTCTCATAATCGACTTCAACCTTCAGTCTATTTTGTGTTGATTAAATGTAGAGTCTCGATTAGAATTAAAGGAAATTGCAAAGCGCATTTTCTTTTCATCTCGGAGAGTGGAATAATGGTTTCTTGATAAATATTTTTATCAATGGAGTGTAATTTGAATATTCAGACGGTTCGTTCTTTTGATGTAATCTTGTGTACTTCAAGTGTACATTTGGGTGTTTGTCACGTACAAATTTGTGTATAAATAGAGAGTTAATGTATCAAAAGGTAATAAAGCGCACAATCTAGGAAATATGAAGAAAATAGTTGAAATGGAAAACATTTCATTTTTTGTTCCGAATCAAACCTGAAATGAATAATAAACTTTATACTTCACAATGCGAAATTTAACAAAGAGTGTAACTATATATAACCTTTTGTAGGGTCATTTCATATTCATAAGAATATACGTCTATTAGGCGCTCATATTGCTGCATCGTTAAAAAGACAATGATGAAAAACAAAGGTTGTTAATTAAAAATGTTCACAAGACCTGTACAGAAAAGTTTTTCTGTACAGACATTGTACATTTCAAAATTGTTTGAATCATTTTACACTTTGAATATAATACTGTATCATTAATTAAAATTTGTCCATCATTTTAATTGATAAGAGTGAAAATGTAATTCAAATTTATTTTCAAGGAATTTTCCAGATCGAGTATTTAACGAAGTCTGTAAAAGTCAGGAACTTTTTTTCACGCAGCCTAATTAAATATAAAAAAAAAAAAAAAAAAAATGAAATTTTGCTAAGACGAGTGAACAAAAAATTTAGGCTCCACTCGTTATATAAAGTGGAGGGTAGAGTTTCGTCGAAACCTTTTGGAATTTTAATTAACTGCATCAATTGAAAACAGTTTTTAATTCAAATATCGGCGAACCATTGAAAAAAAATTCTTTGATTCATCTCCATCTACGTATATCCTAATATTCGCAGACTGAATTTTCAAGTCGAGTTGATTCTTCGAGTACCATAAATTCATATCAATCAAAACAAAAACGTAAGCTGCAGGATGCAAAAACGCGGGCGTTTGTTCGACAAGATAATGTATTGTACGTATGTATCAGTGTAAGTCGTTTCGAATCATGCTCGACAAGATCGTCGATATTCGTTTGCAAAGCTTTGGAATTTGAACTACTTTCTGCGAAAGCGGCGGAAGCCAAAGAATTTCCAGTAATGGAATCCTGTCCGCGCGCTTCCGTCTCCGATGTTTCCACGACCTGGAAATGTCTAACGTTATTCGAGAAGAAGTCCTGCTTCACAATGTCAAACGCTTTTGGTTCTCAGTATAACTATTCATATTAGAAAAAGTTTTCCCAGCCGAAAAATCACCGGACGAACTACGTAATTACATTAAATAAGTTGACGTAACAGAAAGGCCAACTTTTCCTGTTGGTAAGCGAAAACTTTTGACAATCTCGCTTTCCGGAGAGGAAAGAGGGGGGGGGGGGGGGCAAAAATTGACGCTACGGGTTATAGCTCGCGTAAATAATGACGATATTTTTAGTAATCTCACTAACTGGCTAACGTCCACTGTTCTTCGCTTGCTTCATCATTGCACCAGGGTGAAGCTTATGTTCAACGACTCCATTACATCACATCGTCGTAAATTGGAGTTAGTTGTGAATAGGATTAGGAGTCGCGATGTCCCATTAGTGTCCGAACCATAAATGTATCTGTTGCCTCGCGTCTCATATCTCAATCTCGAATAAAGTGACATTATAAACCACATAAATATGACACTACACTAAACAAATAGCAACCCAGATATAAAGAAACATATATATATATATATATATATATATATGGTGCACATATGCCTGCATAGATACAGCCATCTATGAATATATATGCAGGTGGGATGTATGGCATGTATATCCCAAGGGAAATGATAAGGATAAATAAATAACATAATCTATCAAATCACGGATTTTAATACGATGATGTTTTTTTTTTTAGATAGGATCTACTTCAGCGGTCGAATTGCGGCTTCAAGAAGCCGAATCAGTGGATGAATTAAGAAGATAACTTTATCCTAAACCTTTGATCGTGCATTACCATGGAACAGTGTTATGACTACCGATCGGCGAATGGTTGCGGAAATTGCATATGATTACGCTTGACTTCAGGATAAAAAAAGTGAATACAAATGTCGATGAAAGCCTTTTCATCTGTCAAGAGCATTTTCTGGGCGCAGAATTGATTACATCTAAAAATTTTGTTCTCTATAAACTTGCATCCAATGCGCGACTGTTATACAAAACTGTAATCCAATATTTCAAGTTGGCTTTGAAATACAACCAAAATATTTCTTCGGATGTAAGTTTGAATTTTACCAAAAACCGAAGTTGAGTCAAACTTTGCATTTGATCTGTTAACGACGTCCTCGGAAAGTTTGGTTTTTTTCCCGATATGTTTGCATTGGGTGGATTAAAATATCGATTCTGATAATCGATTATGATAATGTAAGTTAAAAAGATGAATGAATAAAACAATAAATTATACTTATTTTGTCGTGCTTGCAACGTATCAATGCACCAAAGAAAACCGTGAGGACGTGTAGATGTCAAAGTTGAGACGACTTTGATGACGACCTAATTTCGATACGTATCTTACACTTGAATACTAGAAGATTGACAACATGATCACGGTAAGTTAGAAATCAAATGAAACTAGTTTCTTATCAAACCAAAGCATCAAGCAGCACCGGAATAATTTAAAATATTAATTTTTGTTAAGGTACATTTCTATATGCTGTTGTGAATCCTTAAAAATATACATTATGTCTATAAACGAAAATTTGCATGATGTTATAAAATATTTACATATTTCATCCCTCAAATGTTTCGTTTTATGATACATTTATATTTATTCCCGTTGACGGTTGTTTATTACTGCTACTTACATAAGACGAAGTTCAATGATTTGAATCCATTAAGCTGTATATACACGGCACGAAAAATATGGATATCATATAGAGAGGTATGGGTACTGCGTAAATGTCGTGCATGTAGGATTTATGAAAATAGTACCGCCAACACACCATTTCTATGCGCTTATAACTAGTGCATGTGAATAATATACAAGTGAATGACTCGATGCTTTCTAGAAAATACGATCGGAAGGGAATTGAATCTATATTTTATCAGACATGGGATATAATTCTATTAGGAGTAATAAGAAGTAATACTTTGTATGAAATAGACGAACAAATTAAATTTATCTCGAAACTTCTTAGTTGATAAATTCGAGCTAAGATAATATGAATTTAGGAGGGACTCAAATCACGAGTAAAATTCTGGTGCATTGTAATATCTTTCGCACAGGATCTCCAGTCAGTTCGTCGATTTGTGAACTGTCACGGATCTTGCCGCAAGACATCAATCTCACGCACTTCTCAAAAGTCGAATCTTTTCGCAGTCAGTGAAAACGGCGGCGTGTTTGTGCTCATTAGCGCGCATCTCTATCAGCAGTGCTTTAGATCGCGGCTGCAAAAGAAAGGCGGCAAAAAAAAAAAGGAACGGGGATGGTTTCTTTTTTCCTCATTTTCTCGGCACATCAAGTCGTACATCGTTTGCGTGAATCGTTATGGCGATGGGAAAAGAAATATTAAAAAAAATTGTTACACTGACTAGATAACATGTAACTGGAGAAAAAAACTGAATCATAATTAAATGTTTCAGCTGGCTATGAGAATTTGGAAGTGTAATACAATCTTTATAGAAATGATAACACTGATTATTATGATGAGATAAAATTCTCTCTAATATAAACATGCAATTATGTTTGGTACGTATAAACTTCAATACGTCGATAAATTTCTGATATTTTTACAAATCATTTTTATCAAATATTTTTACTAAACAATTTTTTGTATTAATAATCTGTAAAAGTTAATCTTTGATCTAAAAATTTTTGCATCGGTTTAATGTAAAAACCGTTTTGAATATTTCTGAAAGTGACCTACAGATTGACTCGAATAACAAATTTTTTGACTCAATAAAATTTGTATGTATAACATATTATTATCAAAGTAGGCGCAATATCATATCAGGAAAAATGTTCTGAAAATAATAAAAAAAGAATTTAACTTTATTGTTACTAACTATATGAAATTTATATTCAAAATAAAATCAACTGATAATCCCGAAACATTTGTTAAGCTGAATGAAGTTCATCTCGAAGCAACGTTTTGTAAAAATTGAAGGTATACTCTCGTGAGATATTTAAAAGCGACGATGCTTCTCTGTATTATGGAACTCATTCAACAAGCGATTATCTGTTCTCTGAAAATGATTCTAGTTTACTTAACAGTATAAATCAGGTCATTGTTATCAAGGGTCAAGAATTTTGGAAAGAGAGATTACATGTGGAACATACGACCAGTTTTTCAAGAAATGAAAGTTGAAGCGACCTACCAGTGTTAGTGGGAATCCTCAACATTGCTCAGCATGCTTCAATACTCATTTAGGGAAAACAATGGAAGGGATCCTAGAAGTCATAGGACATTTATCCGTTCGCTGAAATTAGTTTGTTCGCAAATCTTCTGGTCGGGTACACGTCTTCTCAACGCATTTTCGAAATCTAATCTACTGACTCCTAGAACAAGACTTCTTCAAAATTTTACGAGTTCTGAAGCAACATCAATCGTCAAAGGTATTGTACGAGCTAAGCAGTTATTAAATTTTTTGGAATCAAGAAACATTTGAAAGAAATTATGGCTCGACGAGCATCAAACTAGGATCTTGGAAAAAGTCCAGTACGACTCTAAATCGAATCAGATAGTGAGACTAGTTTTACGTCTGAACGAAAAAGTGATACCAAAAGCTAGTAGGTTTCCTGCTAGTAACAACTTAGTAGAGTTGTATATTACATTCATTTTAACTTGTACAATAGAATGGTAAAAAAATTGTTTGAAAATTTTTGATTGTTTATGGTTAAAACTATGGCTGCTCGTATTACCCGCCACTCCCCATATTTGTATATTTATATTTATATGAATTTATATTCACATATTTACACTTATATAAATATAAGTGTGCAAAATACTCAAATTAAATTAACTATTTAAAAAAGTTTACTTACCAACTTTTTTCAAAAAGAATCTTTTTAATGATCAGATTGAACCATTCTGCACATAAAGAGGCTATGTATTAAAGAATTTTACTCGAAAAAAATTTTAATCTAAAATGTAATTAGTTATTTCATTGGAGAATCTCCTTCGCGCAATCGGAGCTACTGAAGAACAGAAAAACGTGTGGAAAAATTGTCTATTACATGTTGTTTATCGATAATCAATATCATGTAATTCGACTAATAGATGCTCTGATTTCACTGCTCGTTAGTTCCCTTGTTACAACGCGGACTCAAGAAGATAACTACGCGTGACACCTATACCACTGCAACATGTGTCTTAATAAATAGGTTCAGACATTCGAACTCCGTACGTGTTTCCTAATACAATTTTCATAACAATGGGCAAATTTCAAGTCATAAATCAAAACAGATGGGCGAGTGCGCTTCAGCATTTTGCATGCAAAACATTTGTCTACCTCTCGAGAAACAATTCTTAATTAAACTCCATCCAGCAAGAACGATGAAATCCATTTGTGTCTAGTTATGAAAAAATATTTCCATCCTGATGCTTTATCAATCATAAAATGGGGAGCGATTGTAAATGTCATTGCAGCTTGAGGAAATGACTTTGTCGTTTGTACGATCAAAACAATTAAATCACGTTTTATAACAGGTTATTGTACTCATTTTTCTCACTTCAAACAAACAATTCTGTTTTTAGCGAAAGTACTTACAGCCATTTTAATTTGGAAAAGTGATTAATTTTTTTCATGAAATTTAATCAAACAAATGAAAACAAACAACATGATGGGGATGTTAGAAACTCATTTTACCTTCAGTGCGCTGTTTTTCCATAAACAGTATTCAGTTTTCTTTTGCAAATCGTAATTACGAGCGTACTTTTTAAAACTTTTGCAGGATTCATATGAAGAACAATAAATGTTATGAATCGAGTAAAAACTTTAACAGACTTTTTAAATATAACTAAGTCAAAATTGCAATCATGTGCCCTTTGAAAAGAAAATATGTCTCTAATGAATATGTCCAAAATACTTGGAAATCCATTTTCCTTTTTCTCATTCCACGCGATTGTTAATAATTCGAAATTTCTGAATCCTTTATTGAGAATCGAGAGTTTCAACACTGAATTAATTGACTGCTTGATTTGCAAGATTTCAAATGAATTTGACATATACCTGTTGCTTCGGGTTCAATCAGCCAAATTCTCCAGCACACGATTATCGATAAAGTGGTCGGCTAACAAAAAATCCCCGCGCAGTTTATGAGTTCACGTTAGGTTGAACTCATTTCTTGATGAAGCAAAATATTTGCTTATTAATAGTTATTAAATAATAATAACTCAATTAACTATGTTTTTATCTTTTATCAGGCGGTTCGAATGGATGAAAAAGTTCGCAGAGTGGGTGATCCGTTGATGGGTTAAGTGACTGCGCTAGAACCCTCTTGAATCTGACCCTGTGAATGATAGTTCACCTTCCTGATTAAGTTTGGAAATATACGGGATACCAAAGATAGAGGTACCATTAAACTTGGGATCTGACCTGCATTTTGTGGCACGCCAATGGGTATAGGGTTTCTAAATAAGTTGGTTCTTCACCGCAACTGGATCAGATTATACTACTAACAAGATCCTTTCTGGTCTCGCTTATCTCAAACAACGGATATTGATGCCACTTTGTTCGGTCAATATGAACCGAAACTATTTGTAAAATGCGAGATTCGATAGAATTCTATGATATTTAACTAACGTTCTTATGTAGTATACTGTAGAATGAACATTTAACATTGAAATTCAATACTTCTCGAAGCTTACAACAGTCAAGTTGTAAAAGCACGAAAATGTCCATGTGGATGGTTTTATAGTAGAATATTATGAGACATTTTACAGTGGCTCAGGAAAAGATGTTGCGAACACGAAATGGCAAATAAGATTGTTAAATAAAACATTGTACGGGCATTACAGTATCTGTGAACGAAATCCACTGTTCTACATTGTCATCATGGCGAAAAAAAAACAATCAAACGTATAAGTAAAATAAGAAAAAGCAAAAATACTAAAAGTAAAAAAAAACTTTACTTAATATATTTCGACATATTACTCAGTGTGCTTATTCAATTTATTGTTATCAAATTGTGTATTACATTTTTTTATCTATTCCGTCTGATGATATTTTGGGTTTACTACTTCGAGTGGAATTATTTTGAATATCTTCATTCAAAAATTCACATGAATGTCATGAAATTATTCCAATAATGAATGAAGGAATTTCATCCAAAAACTCGTTTCTCGATTAACTATGTCAACCACTTAAATACAAATATTTATCTATATTCCTTTGAAAGCTTTATTTGCATTCAAGTGAACTCCTCTCGTCCAGCATGAAGTACTGGCATATCTATTCATATCTTTGGTTAAATAAGAGCTAAACAATTTTCAGTCTAGATTAATAATTTCACATCTAGCAGTATCTACCTTTAGAGTCGAATGAATTATTTGTATGAGTCCTGAAAAATATCATCACCGAAAATTTTATTGCTTTTTTAAATTCAAAATTGATTTTAGCCAATTGATGGGTTGGGCGGAATATCTGAGATGCGAGCAGACTGTAGATTACCTTAACCTAATTGTCACTGGGTCGAATACGTCAAATGCACTTGGGGTATGAATATGTCTTGGAATTCGCGCGGAAGATCAACGAGGCTCATTGTGTCCGTTGACTTCTCACGTTTCCTTAATATCTGGAAGCAATATACTAGTATATACATGCGGATTGTTCGCGTTGTGCAGAGCAAAGGCAGCGACATCCAAAGAGATGAATTACGCCAAATCCTTATCGGATTTCTGCCTAGAGCAGGACAGTAAGTTGAATCATAATTACATTACGAGCTGTGAGACTCGCGAAACTCATGCCCTGTCTGGTTTCAACACGGGACTAAATTTAGCAGGTCAATTTTCCGGCATCGTAATCACGAGTAAGAAGTCTTTATGTCCGTACATACAATCAGATAACTTCACAAAGCTTAACAAGAAAGCTCGTTTGAGTGTTCAAGATTGTCAATTTAAAAGTTATCTTTTGTAGTTTTTATATTCTCCCAAGTAGAAATTTCGATCGGGCTGAAACCAGGGCTGAAACCAGGCCTGACCAGGAAACCATGTGACCAGATAAGGACTCTGCATGGAATCCTAGGATGGCACTGTGTATGAGCGTCACGTCTGACGTCCTTAGGGCCCAGCCGGGAATCCTGTTTAACCCGACCAGGGCCTGGTCGGATTTCCATTTTTAAAAATTAATAAACAAAAAATTTATTAATTAACTAATTCATAATATTTTTTTCATTATTTAATTTATTTTGATTTTTAAACAATTTAAACTGAGATTTCTAGTGAAAAAAACCATCAGATTTGATGTTAGGGGGATTCGAACTCAGGCCTCCGCGCGCGGTGATAGAACACTGTCTTATCCATTGGTCTATGAGTACATTCCAGTCTATGCTTCTTATTGGGAAACTCACTCATGCGATATGTATCAAAAATATAGAAAAATATTTATTAATTATAAATTTGGTTATATAAATTATTAATTGCAAAATGATTAATTTATTATTGTACAATCTAACGTAATTTAAATGAACTAAGAAGTTGTTTAATTTAAATGATCAGGCCCTCGGAAATGCCCGGTATGACGCACTGTACCAATTCCTCGTCAGGCATACTGCCTGGGCCCAGTCAGTATTCCTTTCGTCAAGAATTCCCGGCTTAAACCAGACCGGGGCCTGGTTTTGGAATGGCATGCCCGATTGGATGTCTACTTGGGGAAGGGTAATAACTGCTCGCAGTTATAAGGTGTAACTTTTTCAAGTTGATCTAGGGTTATTTTATGTAGATCCGAGATTACTTCAACTACGGCAAATATTTCTGAAATATATATTTTGCTGGTTATTAATAATTAAAAATAACTTTATTTTTGTATTTTTAATTATAGCCTTGCTATCTAAGAAGAAAATTCGATTTTCATTGAGTTTTTAATATATAGTAATATTATTCAATTATAAATTTTTTAAAAAGAAGTTGTTATTACTTTCCAAAAATAAATAAAGTTTGGAATTCCGTTGTGCCAAAAGTAAGAGTTCTGCAGAGTTGAATGTGTCTATTACAGTAGTACTGCAAAAGAGACGTTTCGATTTTCTCCCAGTTTCGGTGCATTGTAACTGCAGAAGCGAATACGTCACTTATAAAACGAAATTGTAACTTCGTTTACTTGGTTTTGGATACTTTCAAGCCATATTCTATACTCACAACCTTTAAAAACAGAGATGTAAGCCAGCTTCTCTCACCTAGAACAGAAAAAATAAATTGCTATGAGTTTCAGTGCAAGTTTTTAGTTTACGGAATATTGTTAGTTAAAAATTCATACTTATGTACAAATTCGAATATAAAAGTAAAACATTGGTTTTCATATATTTATAAAGATTTATCCCGGGGAAAAAAAGTCCAGGTCTGATCAGATCTGGAATTGTTAGAGTTATCTGTGTTATCAAGTTTGCTCTACATTCAAAAACAACACTGAGAAACCGAATTCGTAAGAATTGTAAATTTTAACAACGTACACCGTAAAACTTACGATTCATTCGCAAAATCTACCAAAAATTTGCAGAAAGTACGATATACATGGTTATAATTACGTTATATGTTGCAAAAAATTGAATTCTTATGAATTCGGTTTCTCAGTGAAAAACAAAAATTTGGTTTTCTCAAAATAAATTTTGTCCACATTATTCTTCGTACAGTTCGCAGTTTTTAAACAGATGAAAAACTTGAAAATTTTGAAGGAATATGCGTGTGCTGATAGTTTTTCATACTTTCAAGTCAATTTGAATGAATAATGAACTGACAAACCTAACATAAATTGTGATGTTCGTATTAATAAGAAAAAGAATTTCATTTATAGCTGAAACTTATATAACCTATATTGGTCGGGGTTACATAGGGCTTCCCAGAGGCAAACCGTCAGGTACACTGGTGAGTAAACGTGTACATATAATATATTCTACATTTCGTATCATATATCACATTACGACTGACTGATATCACAATAAAGGGACGGGGGATCCAGACTAACAAAGCAATAATGAAATTAAAATTTCCTTAAAATCATACAATATAAAAAATATTCAACATGTGTAGTATAAAAATTTTTTCGTTAATACGTAGATCAACAAAAAAGCAAACACGATAACAGAACGGTGTAAATTAAGCAAATTTGCTCGGTTATAATAACTCGGCGAAAAATGAAAGAGAATTGAAATTAATGAAACAAAAGGAAGGAAAAATTGAAAAAAAGGAGATAAAATGTAGCTCAGAGTTGTGACCGCCGGGTGCTTCATATTCAATGTGAACCAGCGATTTATTGCATTCAGACTGCACGCGTTTGTTACAAGTTCTCTGGGCCGTAATTCAATAGTGCCAAGTGTAGCGCATCCTACAATCGCCGTGTTTTAGTTGCTTTACACCAAATGATTCGTAATGGCTGCGAAACTCGTCACCTATTATCATTTTTGCATTCAACTTCATCAGTTCAATTTCATCTCATTGATTTTATATGAAACCCTACGAGTTGGCGCGCGCCTCGCGCGCGCCCGGGTTCAAATTTTCTCGCCTGTCAAGAAATCGAACTCGCCTGTCAAAAAATAACCCATGTAGAAATTTACGTGTGGTCCAACGTTGGACCAACGTTGTGAATGTTGAGTCAACTTTGGCCCATAAACATCGGCCCATCATCGCCAGCATCAAACGTTGGCTCAACTATTTTTGCCAGAGTTAAACCAATGTTATTCAAATTATTTAAAAAATTGAATTATTTTATTTATATTGACAATTTTTTCACGTAATTATTTTTAGGTAATTATTTTTATGATTTACAGTCAGTGTTAAATTTTAAATGTCCGATAAATTTAAGGTTATTCTTGGTTCTGAGGTGGGATTTGAACATAAATATGCTACTCATTTATTCAGAAGATTTAGTTAACTTCCTCCTTCAATCAACTTTCTAAATAACGATGTATATCTTCTATTACCATATATTAACAGATTTATTTCTATTTTTATTGAACTTTAATTTTTGAGTAAAAGTTTTCTGTTGTTATAAAAATAAATCGCGGCAAATTTTACTGCAACAACAACGGTCAATTTGCGAATATTTTATTTACGACGTTCCAGTTAAGTTACTTGAATGGACAAAAATGTATAAATCGTCAAGCCTGGTGCCTCAAGGGAAGTATTAATTCTGAATTGTATTCCTCCTTATTGTCATTTAGTGGAATAATTAGTTTTCTCTCCCTGCACAGTTCGAATATTCCAATACTTTTCTAAACCTCTCGAGTGCGAATGAGACAATTTCTTTATTGTCAGAAAAATCTTTGGTCGCTATACAAGAAAAACTAACGAGATAAAATAAAATAAAGAGATAATTACATTTTTATTTACAAAAATGTATCAATTTTTAGACTCTGGTGACTGCAGTAAATTTGTTCGTTGGTGTTTAACTGAGACGGATTATTTATTTTTTCTTGGAAAACACCGCGTGACGTCACTTCCTGCTGCGAATGAACGCATCAAATCGTTGTTAAGAACCGTCTACGTTCATATATAGTTATAGTAAACATCGATATATTTTTCTGTTCTTTTTGAATTATACATAAAAAATTCAGTAAAACTGAAAAGCATGGCCAAGTATGAAAAAAAATGTAAATGGTATCATAATTTAATGTGGTTAAGTACAACAAATCTTACGTATTGTGATAGTTAATAATAATAGAACAGAAATTCTTATAGTTCTTATAGTTATATGCTTAGGGTTATTAGAAAAACATTTCAACTTGACATTTATTATAATAAGGCAAGGAACAGAAATTACGAAAATAAATTTTTTGGTTTAAAAAGCTAATTTTAGCTTTAAAAACCCCCGCTTAAAACCAAAAATTAAAAAATAATCGCTTTAGAATGCTCAGTCATGCGGAATGGACTCAAAAAACCTCGTAGAAACTTTCACAAAATGGTCACAGCTGAATAAAAGCATTTAAAAAATAGATTAAACTAAAATGTATAAAGAAAAAAAAGGAAATAAAAAAGTAGTCGCTTTCAATAAATGAAATCCATCAGGAAGTGTAAAAAATTTGACATATTAAAAAAAATTTCAAAATTTTCAGAAATTTTGAAAATTATGATACAATTTAATAACCTGTGCTGTTTTTATTATTAAGAAAAGATTTGCTCGTTGGAAAACGAGTAAATGAAAGAAATTCATTTTATTTTGAGATACGATTTCATTTTTATCGCTTTTAAATTCTAACAAATTTATCTCAAAAATATTGAAACCCTACTTTTTCGAGATTTTTCAGTATTCAAACTTAAAATGTCGTTTAGTTTAGTTTTGTTGCTGATTTAAATACTCAAAAATGATTTAAAAGATTGATATTTCGAAAAAAACTCAATTTTTCACAGAAATTTTTTGTGGTAGATAGACAATTATCTAAAATTAAGTCTGGTTCTATTATCTAAATTTATTTTAGCCGGTTTTAAAATTCAAGAATTTGTTAATGTTTAAAGTTAAGAGAAGAACAAACAGTCTTCAAATTAATCAAATCAGCAATGATTTGCGTGAGTACAGCAAAGATCGCGGCCTAAATTGGCGCAATAAAGTTGTCATTAGAAATATACAGTACGATGACAATACGGCTCAAATTGTATACACGCTGAGCTGATAGGTTTAACTGCAAGGCCAATTATTCAACGCGGATTATAATTGATGCATTAATACTAGCATAGAGTGTGTAAATTATGTTGCTTCATTTTCATCATAGCCGCATGCGTAAGTCTCAGTAGAACGGAAGCTTTCAGTTAGTTTCCGAAAAGAGCAGTGTACGCGAGACCAGATGAATGTGGAGGTCGCATTTCGAGGGTTCCGGCTCCAAACAGAAATATGGCTGCTGTAAATCAGGGCCCACGTTGAGCCGTGGAGAGATACAAGTTTATGTGGCAAATCGGAATATAGCACGTTCATCGAGTTGAAAAATGCGCGCGTTAATAGTGGAATGCTGCACTCAAAAACATATTGTGCGCAAAAACGCAAAGCAGGTTTTCTATTGATTTATCACCAACGAAAAAAAAAGTGAGCGCGGGATGAATTTTTTTGTTCGCGTTCAATTTTCAACCAGGTGAAACGTCTGGGCTGAAAATAATGACCCCCGTCTTTCGCAATTGTTTCGTCTCCGAACATTTCGTATAATTGTCAAGCCGGATGTTCAAAACCAGTTTTTTACGAGCACTTTGAAATTTATCGACGAGGGACAAATTTTTGCGCAAGAAAACAAAGCAAAATTTCAAATCCTCTGGATTTGTTTGCTCCCCGGGGGTAGAAATTTATTCATTAGTCGTGGAACATTTGTCCTCGTATTTATTTTGGGTTATTGTCGAGACCAGCAGTCCGTAACACTGCGAGCCCTAGCTCAATTAGATATTCTGGATTAGCTATGATTACGTCTGTGTATTACGTTCGCGACATCAGACCTGTTGGACTAGTAAATGGTATTCATAGCTAGCCATTGTCTGAGAGGAAAATTTCCATTTCTGAATTCAAGATATTGCGCAAACTTCGAAGTCCCGAAGTTGACGTTTATATTAAAATTCTCAAAAGTGCGATTATTTTTTCCGCATGATTTCATAAATTCATAATACCTCTTATATATGTCCAATTGCAGACCATCTTCCGCGCAAACTCGCAGATGGAGGCGGAAAACTTTTTCACCCCCAATGTGGGAGAGAAGCGGCATGATTAACGGGGTGGATTATGCCCCAAAAACGTCACATCCGATGGCTGTTTTCTTATCCGGGATATTCTTTTTCTCGGGGCGATACATTACACCTTGGCGGCAAGATTGTATGTTCATCGTCAATAGCACTTGGAAGTACAATGGAAACTCGAGGATATCACTCGACATGAGTCGGAGTCGTCAAGTTATCAGAGGCGTTAGAGACCGTCGATATTTGTGGTTCCATTAGGGACCTTCCATCGTCAAGCGTTACGGAAGAAGGGGCGTCGTTGTTGCGGAGCGTTTGCGTCGTCCGAGCAAGCCGGGGGTACTCAGACTCGCAAAATACCGTATGCATTATGCATGAAGTAGCCCGGAGCTCGTGCCAAGTATGCCGTTGTGACTTTGGCGACTGCATGTAATTTAATTTAACAGCGCCGTAAGAAACCCAACCCGACTTGAGCTTTCTGTGTACGTCTTCCATCGACGCGCGCTGTATTCGTTTATTGGTGCGACGCTCACTCGTATTTTTTTCATTCTTACTTCGAGTTGCCCACGTAGTCGCAATTTTCACGCCAAATGAACGCCCATTTGTCGCGCAAATCTTGCGTACGTTACGGCCTATCAACAGGTTCAATCTTATCAACATTGGTAGGAGCTTTTTTTTTCCAAACCAACTCTGAATATTCAAAACAGATTATAGCCATTTTCAAGTTCGATGAATATTTTATGTGAAAAAGTTGACGGAAAAAAGCGGCAATCTTAATTGGGTACCTTTTCTATTTCACGTTCGAATCAAACCAAATAAACTGGGCGTATGGAGTTAAAGGATCCAAATTGAAACCGAGTGCGATAACGTGCTTTTAAACTGGCTCGAACTTAAATATTTACCGTGGCAAGATTTTCGACAGCTACTCCCAAAAGCTTCGTGGAGCGCAAAATCGCCAATCATGTGAAACTTATTTAAATAGTTAAATAGAATTCAAACATAAAATACGAAGACAAACGGCAAATTATAACGAGGGACGAATTTGCCTTACCCACAAGAATAATGCGAATTTTTCAATTTGATGAAGAAACCATATATTTCATTAAGAAACGAGAGAGAAGACATACGTTCGTTTGCCTTTTGTAATATTTTTGTTTACCTTCATTTATTCTCGAGATCGAAACGAGATTGGTTGGTGCGTTCTTATTCCAAGACCTTTTAATGGGAATTAATTTAAACATCAAGTGCATGATACCCATTCAAGTCAAATGAAAATGTTTCATTTCAAGAGCTTATTCCAGTATTTTTTAAAAAGGTCGCGGCTTCTCATAATGAAAGTTGCATTGTGTTGGACTTAATTTGACAATTCGGACACAGTTATTTTGTGGAAATGAAGCAACCCGCACACTAACGCCGTTCTGGCAGCCGTACAGAAGAGCGATACGGAAAGCTGGCAAATTAGAAAAACATTCTGGATATAGTTCTCAGTTTTACATCGGCGGGATTAAGTTTTGAGTTGAACTGCGTTTGCGTTCTGCTGGTGACATATTTTTTTTCAAACTTCGCTCGAAGGCTTACACGTTGAGTGCGCGCGACGAGGTCTGTTTTGTGCTTTATATTTACTCGTCAAGAAGATTCAATATTCAAATTTAAATCGTTTCGTTGTTCAAGACCAGAGAAGTTTCCGATCGACTCGGCTTAAGAATATAAACTAATTTGCCCGAACAATTAACCAACCAATTCGACTTGGAATTATTCTAACGGCTTACAAACGTTTTGGAATTTCCGTACTGACTTGGATTTTCTTGAAGTTGTTTAATTAAGAACAGATAAGTAACATTAAATTTTAGAACTGAGTTAACGCTTCGACTTTCCATGGTCTTTCTGCGACGAAGTCAGATTAAACTCGAGTATAAAAAAAATTAACGAGTCTCGTTTGCTCAAGATCTACTTTGATTTTTATGTCAAAAGTAACACAAAGAACATTATTTGTATATACGAGATTTAATAAACGCGAATATCAGAAATTCGTTTGCGGAAGGAAATTTTTCAGTTATACCATTTTGTAAGAAATTATTAAACATTCTTGTACCCGTTACAACGGAGAATAAATGTGAACGAAAAATCTTGAAAGAAAAATTAAAAATATACGCTTGGTTTCAGAATTAATCACACTCATTAACGTTTCATCGCGAGACTTAAAAATTAGGTGCATAAAACGTGACTTTATTTTCTTCTGATGCTGGTAAACATTGAAAATCTAACAAACGTGAAATGTGCAACAACCATTTTTTTTTTATTTTATCACGGTATATAAAATATAAACAGATCCTCAGTCCTCCAATTTATGTATGATAACATTAAAAATTCTTCTAAGAAATTGTTTTAAAAATGTTTTTTACAGTTAAGTAAAAAGTTGTTTGAGTGTAAAGAGTATACCTGACAGGTATAAAAATATTTCGGAACCTACAAAAGTTAGCCACAAGATAAGACGTGTATTATGGGAATATAACATTTTGAGCATAATAATATTCGGAATTGCGAAAAGAAGGAGCCAGTCAAATTACCGCGACAGCCTGTGGAGTTTCCGTCGTTGTAATTATCACTAGCAGTCGCCCACATTTGCTTCCATCCCTGCTCCCCTTTTTAATTTCTCCGTGGACCTTCTTCCTGTCTGTCTGCCTGGTTGCGCTTTCTTTCCACGAAAAAGCCCATTAAGCGCACGGTAAAACACCCCTCGTACTAGAATGCGCCGAATATGCGGAAAATTGCATTGCGAAAAGTAACATCCCGCTGTGCGCATAATAGTATCTGCCGTCATTTTGTCACGCCAACTATGACTTTTTATGTGTGTATTTTGTTTTTTTTTCACGCAATAAACATTCAATATTGCTCTGATCCCAGTACTTCTTAATTCATTGTAAGAATGTGCGCAGAACTAATGGATATAAATTAACCCGAAAGTTGAAATTGAAAATTTCATTGATATTAATTCTCTCGGGATTAAGGAAAGTCTGGTCACGATGTGACGTCGGACTTAATATTTAGTTACATTCCGCGTAAAGTTATGGATCTGGTACAAAATCGAACCGATTATAAATAAATATAATATTGTTCCGTCGACGGAATTTTATTGTACACATGAGATTAGATTCGATGATCAAATTTCAATCGTCATTTCAAAATTGTATTAAATCAATTTAAAAAATCTTTTTTATAAGTTTAGTCTTTGGAATATTAAGACATGAGTTCAGATTTTTCTAATCTTTAAAAAATTATGAGAATTTTTTATTTTCTTTGCAAGTTCATCGTCGTAAAAGTGTACGGTAAAATTGGAAGATAACAAATTCAAACAATGGACGGATTATCTAGCATACTGGACTCTGCACACGAGTCATAACAGCGGCTGGTGGGCCCGCGTCCTCACTGATGTCCAACAAAACCCAAGTATGATTGGTGAAATTCTAGAAAACATTTCATGTCTTTTTTATTCAATTACGCGCGCTTTTCATGACGTATAATTGCTCTCATATGCACTCAGACTGTAAAGGTTCATATTAACTTTACCATGTTCACTTTTTCTTTCAACAAATATGAAAATAATGAGAGATTGCACGGTGATTTTTTAGTGATAAAATTTATATGAAACCCGAATTTGAAAAAAATGGGCCATAAAAATTAATTTGTGCGACTAAGTGCTGTGTGAAAAATGCTACTGTCGGAAAGTATTTCAAAAAAGTGTTATCTATATCATCATAAATAATTTTCGGATCTCGTTTTATTTGGCTGGAACGGTTATTTTGTTTTCTTTTTCGCCGGGGTCGGAAAAATTCTATTTTTCAAGACGATTAGTATGATAGAACGCTAAATGAAGATGAAGATGAAGAGATGAAGAGAGAACGAGAGTGAGAGAGAAATACAAATGAAGAGTGTGAAGTGATGACAGTCACGTAATTGAATTGCATTTTCTTCTTTGTTCGCACAGGTATGTTTGGTTTGCAGACTGCAAGTGGCTGCGTCCTGGCGTGACACGGCAATTCACTTGCATCATCACACACGCGTGATCTGCGTTTATTCAGTGACGTAGAAAAGACGTCAATTGCATTATCGTCGTGAAAAAAGGACTCATTTCTTCACTTCAATTTTCTATCTCCCTTCTTATTTTTCATTTTTCAGTAGCGAGCGATATGACGCCAACGGAGATAGCAAGCGAAGAAAATGATTGGGTCAGAGGAAATCGAGCATAGCCGGGATTCTCGTGTCATAAAAAGAGGAAGAGGTGAAATGTGCTGAACAAGTCTTTAATGAAGTCTATTACACGGAGAAATATGTTTTTGAATGAAAACTACCGTATTCCACGCTGCTAGACTATTTACGCTGGTCGAATTTATTTCGAACGTTCCGATATTAAAAAAGCACCTAGGTGAAATATTTATTGCCGGATTGATCTGACAAGAATGCCAAAGCAATTTTAATCAATTGATAATGAATGACAGACGTTGTCCATAAATAATTGGAGGCGGTATTAAAATAATGTTCTGGCAGTATTTTGAAAGAGAGACATTTTTTATTTATTGATTGAAATGTGAGGCATCATTAAAAAAATTTCGTCTTTACGTACGCTTCAAAATTTTATTACGGCATCACAAATTTTAATTTATGCAAATATATTAAAAACATCTGCGTATAACATTGTGAGTTTATTAAAAATTGGATACATTAACGTGTGCTTTGCAGAATAAATATTGAAAACATCAGTTTCATAATGTTAAATATGAATATGCATACAATATTACTGCTATACTTTGTTCAATTACATTTACTCTTTAAATTAAAGTAGAATGCGGAGCTGAGAATAATTTATTTGTCATTTTAATTAAAAAAACTTCTTTTAGTTTACATTTTGCCCGGTTGTGAATTAACTCAAAAAGTTAAAACAACTCAAAATGCTTTCTTAACAATGTTCGTATAAACTTGAGATTAATTTTGCAAAACTTAAATATATTCTGTTAAAGATTATCCTTGGGTTGAAATTGCTCGAATATTAATTCTTGAAAATATGAATGAATTGAATAGTTATTCATATTAACATTTTATCTTTGACGATTCTAATACAAATGCTTGTACGAATGTTTGCTGTTTATGTTTTTAGGATGATAGTTATGAAGTTAATTTTTATTAAAGTGTCGGTGCATTAAAATAACAGCTAAGTTAAACAATATCGCAATAAAAATACAAAGAAAATCAAAACACAGTTAAAGTAGACAGAAAATAATTAACTCTCATTCTGATTATCACATAAGATTACTATCGAAAACTTTTCAGTCATAAAAGAGAGCTGAAAAACCGGAATTGGACATTATCAACATTTCTCTCAAAATGGCTTGGTTAAACAAGTCACGAGTGTCTGGTCAGATAAAGAAAATTTACCTATGCAAATTAGTTTCGACAAAATTAATTGTACCGATGGTCAAACACAATCACGCTCGATTAAAGCGACGCTTTTCGGCTAAACTTTGCTCGAGAATATTTCGAATTTCTCCGACGCGACATTGAATAAACCTACCTAGACTTACGTCGTCGAAACCAGCTTGAAATTAATCATGTTTAAAAGAAACGCCGATAACAATTTATTACGTACTATGGAATTTGAAGTAGACCATTGCAATAAATTGTTTGCTGTTCAAGAGTTTGTTTCGACTTTGATAATGTTGTAAATACTTACACAAAGATGAACTTTGATATACCAAATAAATTCTCTCTCGATATTTTGGTTAATAAATAATAAACAAAAATATTTGTCTTTCGGATTATTACTTTGACTGGATGAAAGATAATGAAATATTTGCCCCAAAATTTATAACGACATTTAGGGGGCATCCAAGTTAAAATTGATGAAAATTGAAGAAAAATTGGAAACAAATTTTATTGCATATTTTTATACCTTGAAGTCTTTTTATTCATGTGGTGCCATTTTTGAATTTGAAGTTTTCAAATATTCAAAGCAGTTTTTTGAGAAATTGTACAAATCGATTTTAGTTTTTTTTTTTACTTTCAAAATAACCAGAAGAACAAGGCAAAGGTTTTGACCTGACAAAATTTTGATATATGCCTTATAACAATATTTCTAAACAATTTTCTGAAAATTTACACGATTTTTTCTCCATTCGTCGACACTTTTTGGAAGAATGTCGATAACTTTTTTCTTCAATAGATATCAAAATTTCGTCAGTATAAAACCTCCGCCTTGTTCTTCTGGTTATTTTGAAAGTAAAAAACCTAAAATCGGTTTGCACCATTTCTAAAAAAACTATTTTGAAAATAGCCATATTTTCGATAGTTATCAAAAAATTAATGACAAACAATATATTTTTTATATTTTTTGACAAGCGCTCTTAAATATATAAGTTACAAATATTGTAATAACGAAAAATCGAACTAATCTGTTCATAATTACGGAACTTAACCATTGGACTCGGATGTCCCCTTAATTTAGTACAAACGAGCAAATAAACTCACATTCAGCAATTATTAATCATTTAAAAAGGGTGAAGGAAAAAAAATCAAAAAGCTTTTTTCTAATGCGTTCATTTTACCATCATTACGAAGTGCACAGTAGCCGTTAGCACTTTGGAGAGAAAGATGACGCCGAATTAAGCAGTCTGTACACACGTACACAGACGGGTCTCCAAAGTAATGTTTGAATAAAAGATAATTTATGCCAAGTCTCTTGACTCGCTTAATTTAATTGAATTATTTAATTAATGTTTATGAAGGGAGTTGATAGAAATGCCAGAATTATCTCATCACGGAACTGGAATTCGAATAAAATCAGTTTCCAGATCTTGTGGTGATTTTGTGATATTTTTTTTCACATCATTAAAAATCAATTTGATTGGCATCCGTATGTCTTCCAATTTCATGAACTCTGATGACGCTAATGTAAAAATGTTGTTGTGTTTCATGGGGATCTTATTACAATTGTGTTCGAAGTGTTAATTAGATATGTTTGCAGTGCGCAACTAGAATATCCATAACAAAATGGTCGTTCACAAAGCCTAAAACTAATCTACACCTCCACCCAACAGCACTTCATCCATTAATTGTAATTTAGAACTTTGACAGTATACTTGCTTCTTGTCGAAAGATCAATATTCAAGATCCCTATTAAAAAGTAATCGGGCGATTTTTAGGCGTGCAATGCTCGTTCCAGCATGGGCTTATAAAAAACGCCCGAGTACTTTTTAATAGGGGATTCGCTTTTTTATTACGGTAACGAAAGTTAGGGGATATCAATTTTTAAATTTTTAGGGTGAATTTTGTGTGAGAAAATAAAATCAATTCTGATGAATTTTTAAGTGCATTTTATTCGAACGCAGCATAGATTCTGCTTGAAATTTTCCATTAACTTTTCCATTGGAATCGCTATTAACGCTTGTTGCCCAGCTGTCTCGAGAATTTCCGCAGCGAGAAACAGAAGTTAATTCGGCATCTTCCGCTATACAACTGGCATTACAAAGCTCCCAAGATTCGTGTCACGTGAAGCGATTCAGTATGAATTTGCTCACTCCGAACACAAAGTTGATACTCTGAGAAATTCGAGCCCAAAACGAGTACGGGGTATATATGAAGCAAATGAACTCTCACCAACGAGACGTAATGATATATACCTTCTAGTACGTATTTCTAAAGTGAAAAATCTGTCGTTATAATTGTGCCTATTTGATTACGACGATTTAATCCTTGCAAATGAAACATAATTAAACTGCAATGTTGTTCTTGAGGTTTTAATTTTTATTTTAACGACATAGTTTAATTTAATGAAGATTTCAAATAATCTTCGACATCTATAAAATAAATGAAAATAAATATTATTGAAATTAAAACAGAATAGAATTATTTTTATTATTAAAATTATTATTTATTAATAAATAAAAAAAAAAACAATAACTTTTTTTACTAAATTTTGCAGTGATTATTGTTAAACCCCTTTCTTGAGTCAGAATACAATAATTAAAAGGTCAGTACACAGTAAAGTTTCAAAAAATTGATGAATTTTTCTGAGTTTAAAAATTACTTCGAAGTATGTAGATTATGTGGAATAAATATGGATTAAAAATTCTTAGTGATTCTGAAGATAGAGCCACTTAAATATTTACATATATTTGCGCGCTTAATATGTATAATCTTGACTTCAAACACGTTTTTCTCTTGGTAGGGTAAATGCACCAATGAATGACCAATTACGATTTGATACCAATGAATGACCGCTCATTTAAAATGCATTGTCTATCTTCGTCACTCCAATGCAAGGGAATTAGTAAACTCCTCCAAAAATTTATAATTATCTAAAAAGATATGTAAACTCCTCCAAAGCTTAAAACACAAGTCTGATAAGGATATGGAAGCTCCTCCAAAATAAAAAATTTTCATTATAGGTAAAGATATGTAAACTCCTCCTAAATATCTTTGCATAAAAATCGCTACTAATCATTGAGTTTTGATACTTAAAAAATAATAGGTGGAAATTTTTGAATGGCGCTATGTCGTTTTTTCTTGT
>JAPYZS010000942.1:0-34213 GCA_030522925.1 Trissolcus japonicus
AGTTGAAGAAATTGTTTATCGTACTGAGTCTTACTAGTTAAATGAAAACGATATTTGGAAATGTTGCGAAAACGCATCAACAGCAGGTAATGGGTTAATAGCGCCACAATAACACTTTCATAACTCCAAAAAAAAATTTACACCACATTTTCACTCTATTTTTGGTGTATACTTTTTCGCCAGGTTGATGTTGAAATGAAAAAAAAAAACTTACTTGTATTGATTCAGGATACACATGAACATTTGATTTTGGAATTTCATAATCAGTCATGCCATATTGACAAACTAAATTTTCACTACCAAGTTGCACTTGACCTTGTTTACTTAACAAATTAATCAGTTGTTGTACATTTTTTGATTCACTTTTTTCACACTGCCTTGTGCTAAAATTAAACGTTTTATTTTGCGAACAACATGTATTGATCCTTTTAGAGTTTACCTTATGCAAACTGCTTGTCAAACTAATAAACACAAAATATTTGAAATAAACTTTCATAATTGAAATACTTTCAGAGCACGACAATCTGTACATACAACAATATGACCTATTCTAAAATGAAAAAAATCTTACACTTTATCGTTATTTTATCATTATACCTTATCGATATCTATCAATGTATGTGTTTGTATCTAAAATGAAAAGAAAAATGTTTTAGATTAAATTCATTCTAAATTATCTTAATGAGATTTGTTATATGATTTCAAAAGAATGGTGTTAATTTTGTTGAATGTCAATTTGTCAGTTTTGATTTGTATAATGCTATACTTACGATTTCAAATTAGTTTATAAATGAATGATACATATATGAATTAAAAATATTTAAAAAATTTTACCTTACATTATCTGATCTACCTATCTAATCGAGATAAAGAGGAAAGGACTCCTTTAGCTACTTTCAAAAATGCTGCCATTTTTTCAGCAATAAATGAAGTGATTTAATTTTAATAATATTAAAGTTAAAGAGTGACAAACAGAGTATGTGGGGTATATAGTTATGGAAAAAATATGTACGCTGAATTTGCGTGGGATGCAAAGTGGCGCCGCGGTTTCGTCCTTCGCGTTTGGTATAAAAATTGAACAAACGTTGCAATTAATTAATGTGTGCGTAACATAATCTGCATAATAAACCGTTCCCGCGACAAGCCAGCAATGCATTCATCATTTGAATGAAATTCCACTGATTATATGAAAGGCATTTTAATTACACTGCCGCGGCGTGCAGCTAAGCCGAAACCCCGAGGTTATCATAACCCCCCCCCCCCTCTCACTATAAACATTACCGCAGCAAAATTCACAATTTCAAGCGAACTCGCGCATGTGTGCAATCATACTAGATATTATAAATATTTTTAACTCTATAACATTTTTTCCGCACTAATATTAAAGAGATATTAGTAAATATAATTGCAATCAGTCTTGTATATATGTAACAATTTGTTTGAAAACATTTTTATCTTATATATATTTTTCTTGAATAAAATTTGAAGGTAGAAAGTTTGAAATGCATTTACTCTTTGCATGTAGGTAACTACTTTAAAATTGATTTCAACAATCAAATTAATACCAAATTCGCAAATTTCTTTGGCATGCATGATACAAATTTGTAAATTATTTCAATTACTGAGTCAATTAGAAACGATTTCAGAGTTGATGAAAAAATATTGTAATAACATTTTGCTATATATGAAGATAATTCTGAAAACCTCAGAAACGGATAATTGCAAGTGAGATTGAAATTTAATTACACGCGAATTAGTCGAAAACAAACCTCTATTTCATTTTATATGTATTTCCTGTCGTGACTATTATCGTGATTTCTATACTTTATTTTTTCAAATGTAAAATAAACTTTGGATTGAAAATAAGATTGCGTTTTTTTATTCAAAAACATTATATTATATTATATTGGGTTTAAATATACAGGTATAACTGCGAGTTTTAAAATTGTCTCAGTAATAACGAAATTTCGCTTGATTTAATAAAGAATAAACAGGATAGTTGATATGTTGAAAAAAAGAAACATTGCACGAATGTGGGTTAAATCACTGTCGCATTATCTCGGAAGCAGTGAAAGTGCCCGTTCGCCAGGCGATGACGTCAAAAGAGTGACAGTTACCAACGTGAACACAAGTCTCTGATCCATGAGATAACAAAGCGAACGGACACTGTCGTCTTTTTCTTACTTAAAAAAATAACATAAATAATTTTCATTGTTTTTATAATATATAACAATTCTATCATCATCATCATGAATAAAAAATTCTGTGCAACATCACCATTGGGTAAATGTTTCTTCTATTTTTATTTATAAAAATGTTCAAAGACAGCAGTATGTGGTCCTTTATCTTTTTTAAGACAAAAAGTTTTTTATGATGTTGATGATATATCTTTATTGTAATGAAAAAAAAAATGATAAATCTTAAAGGGAAGACTGAAGGACAAATAATAAAAAGAGATACGTTTGGTATTTGATACAGCCAGGAAATTTGAGACTGACCTCCGACCGGCGAAATTTCGAGTGTCTCATCTCCACCTCTGAGGATGAAGAAAGGATGTCGACGCTTCCGCGATAACTTTCTAGTAAAATTAAGTTGTGACGTAAGAGTTTGCGCTAGGTCAGTGTCACGCTCGTGATGATTCTGCCAATTGTTGATCAAAAATGGCGCCTCAACTTTCTCGCACTGAGGCACGAAATTTATTTACCTTCTTTATAACATTCTGTAATTTAGCAGGCAGTTTCAGTTCACTTAAATGTAATGAATTGAACCGAGCACCCCCCTTTGCGCATGTGTCCAAATGTTTCGAAATGTGTGTAATCAACTTGAACGAGTCATCGTTATTTTTTTATTCACATTAAAGAGAAAATCGAAAGATGGTTGTGCAATTTTTTGATTGCTTTAGAAAGGGACTGATGATTAAGGGATTTGAGGTACATTAATTGTCCCCCTTGAATCGCACAAGAGCATAACATCCAATAAGAACAATCAAGTAGCCACTTTTTAAGAACAAAAAAACTTGCAATGTGGGAGATTCCTTGTTCGATTCCCGGACAAAGAGAATCTTTTTTATAGTTACACTTAGAATCAATTATTATAATTTTATATATAATAATAAATTATAATAATCATTAATTGGAAAAAATTAATTTTTCTAAAATATAACGTATTGATAATTGATAATTTTTTTTATTCTAAAAAAATAAAGTCAGATAGTTGGCAAATTGACAAGATTTCATTTTAAACTAAGTGGATAGGATGTGGTGACAAGTATTGATGTAGAGTAGATTACTTGGTTGTTGAGAGTGATGCGGTGGGTTTGGTAGCTCGCATGCAAGTGAAGAAATTGACTTTGATTACTCTTATCGATGGCAGTTAGATATTTTTGTTTGAATATGAATTTTTATGAATTCGAAATCGTGCTAATGCTAGAGAAATTTTTTTTAAAGGTTACTAGGACAGCAAACAAAATACAAACACATTTGCTCTAATAATATTTAAAACTAATCAGTTTATTTTGATTTTTGATGTTGTACGCTGTTTGAAAATTGTTTGACAGATTTTCATCTGTTTCGAGGGAGGTGAAGCTGTCAATCATGTGTCGTAGAAGTAATTTTCGTTACATCCAGTAATATACGGTGGAAAACCTGTCTAAATTTGCGTCAAGTATTGATAAGTTGATGATGAGCCAAGTGTTGAACATGAATATGTGCGATGGCGCGAATGTCAAGGCGCCTCCTGGCCTCGAGCACCTACAGCAAGAGGTAATGACCTCCTCATGCATATCAAAATATCATCTAGAATAAAAAACAAGTTTTTAATTAAACTATAAGATTTTATATTATTTTTAATCTTTTATTTGTTTTTATTTTATTGGCATCAGGCGTTGCACTGTTTGGATTCGTTCCCGAGCAAAGTCATGGAGCTCAACAATATGATTGATAGTTTCACGCCATCTTCTGGAATGATACGCAAAGTGCACAGAGCAGCCACTACTTTTGCCTCACTTCAACAAGATAACACGACACTTGCCGATAGGCAAAGTGTTTCTAGTATGAATCAAATTTATTTCATATTATATTGATGGCAAAAAGAAATTGAACACTGTCGCGGCTAAGTGGCGCTAGTGTGTATCAAAACAAATATGGCGGCTACAGTTTGTTTTGCCTGTTTTAATAATAAATGTTATATAGAGAAAGAAACACGCGCTACACGCGTCTCTTCAATTATGGATTCTAATTATTATAAACAACTTGTGATTATTCGTATGTTATATTAAGCTATATTACGAATAAATAAATTTTAAGCTATATTACAATAGATTGATAATTACTGATGAAAGCGTTCGGAAAAATTCATCTATTAAATGGTGCTAATTTATTGAAATGACTTACTACATCCGAAACAGTTATCTGATCTCATGATAAATCAGACAGTAAAAATCAAATATAAAAAAATCAGACTTAAGTCGGTTATAAAATATATCGTTTAATTCAATATTACACAGTCTGCTATAAATCATAATAAATATTATATTATAAATAAATAACATAAAGCAATTAACGAATAAATGGAATAAATAAAATAAAAGAAATAAAGAAAATAAATGATAGTAAATGAAATGAATAAAAATATTATATAAATAATGTTAGAAATATTTGTATGACCCTTAATGAATATATTTGAAAATAGGATATATTAAAATCATAATCATTCACATAAAAACCATATGAATTCAAACAGGATATGAACAAAAATTTTTCATAGACTTTGCCAAAAATTTTTGAGACAAACAGACTTTTTTTTTAAATCGGGGTCGACTTAAGGCTTACGGGTACTAGTGATTTTTAACTACGGATCACGGGTTATAGGTTACGGGTCATTTGCTTAGATTTTTGTCAACATATTAAATGAGGAAATTACAATATGAAAGAACATTGAAAATTACTGAAATACAGACATTTATTTTCTACACGGAGAAAAATCTATTCAATAATTTACTATTTAAAATTCTAAAAGAATGCCTGACTATTTTTTTTATAAAATTTTTATTTTCTTGTGACTTAAAATATTGCGTGTTAGTGTTAGTGTTTACATTTGAGAAGCATCGGCGCGCGGTCCAAGCGGTATTTGGGTAAAACTCCGCTCCTTTGTTGTCTATATGTGCACGCACGAGTGCGTACGTATTTTTAAATGTTCTTTTAGGCGGACATAAAAGCATAATATTTTTTAATATTATATGCTGATAGGGAGGCAAGAAAATGGTTTTGGTAAAATGTCAAATGATGGCTGAGAATAGATGATAAGGCAGAAAGTGAAGTTTGATACAAAGGCAAAACAAAATATTTAAAGAAGCAGATCATTTTTGTGTTAAGTTTTTTCACAGTAGTGGATGTGCTTTTCCACAGTTGTTGTACTGTCCCTTGACTTTACATACACGTTCAAAGCTGACTTGTGTTTGCTCTGGCTACTACTTAGTTTATTGGGTGTGTCGCTTCCACATTATGTACATTATGTTAATCTGCAACTCTAAGAACGTGACGAAATCTTGGAACTTTGGAAACTCGCTCTTGCCTGTTCGGTGTTGTCCTCAACTCAATGCCCCCCCGAGTCTTTCAATCATATCTGCCATCAGATAGAAACCTTCATTTCCCAATGAGTTATCCACCGAGCGTATGGCGGCTATGAATACTTGTAATGTGTTGCGCATATCTGTCGTAGCAAGTGAAGAGATGGCTTTGAGATGAGACTGGTAACGCTCTAAGTTTGCGAATGTGATGCTTCAGCAGATTGGCCTTATTGTTGTAGCAATTTTTGATTGACTTAAAGGCTATAGCATAATTGTCGTTAGTTATGGTGGAGCGTGCTGAGAAGCTCTGCGACTTCTCCCTTCATTGCTGCTTTCAACTGTTGAATTTTTAAGGCTGGAGATAATTTGAGGTTATTATCCACAGTTGCCTTAAAAAAAGTCATGAAAAATGTTAAAAAGAAAGTGATGAAGCCAACTTTGAAAGGAGCGGGATGATGTCGGAACGATGTCCATCTGTGGTAGCCTACGTGTAGGAGTCTACGCCTTTTGAAGTTTGGATTTGGTGGCATGTGCATGGTTTGTGGCGTGGAGATGACGTTAGGGGGTGCCAATCTTTGACAGTTTGTATATTTTCTATTTGTTTATTAATTGATATAAAATTTCTGTTTTCTTTTATTATTATGTTTTGTTCATTTTCTGTTTGTTAGTATCAAACAGAATAGTAGTATATAGTATAAATCCATAACTCGTACCCTGTGTCCAGTAAGTTGTAACTTGTGTCGTGACCAGGTTCGATATAATTCACCTGCAATCTGTAACCCGTGTCCTGTATGCCGTGTGTCGTGACCAGGTTCGATGTAACTCATTTCTAAACCGTATCCCGTAACTTGTGACCCGTAACTCGCAACCCGTAACCCGTAATAAGAATGGCGGATAAGACAAAATGAACAACCGATTCTACGTTGGATCAATGTTGGGGACAGTCAACGTTGTACCAATGTTTATCAAATTGAATTGCTAGAAAAAATGCAAAAAAATCTGATAACCAACTTTGGCGTACATCATTTATACAATGATGGCATCCAATGTTCATCCAACATTGGCTTGGAACATCGATTGCTAACGGTGGGCCAATGTTGGAACAATTAAATCTTCTTGATAAGTGAGTATCATATTAACACGACATGTGCATGTACAACGACAGCCAATTGAGCAGTGGACTGAGTGGCAGACTACAGATTTGAAGGACGACTGACTAAAATGTCTAACTTTAAATTTCTGACTATAAATTATAAAAATAATTACGTGAAAAAATTGTCAATATAAATATAATACTTGAATTTTTGAAATAATTTGAACAACATTGGTGAAAAAAGTAGAGCCAATGTTGGCTGGAGATGATGGGCGGGCGTTTCATTCGAGACATTTACCATCTCTGGACCGAAGATTGACAGCCAAAGTTGACTTAACTTTCACAACGTTGGTCCAACGTTGGACCAGACGTAAATGTCTACATGGGAAGTGAATTACGAACACTCGCAAACCCGATCTCGTGACCCGTAATTCGTAGACAGTGAAAAATCACTAAGATCCGTAAGTCGTAAGTCGTAACCCTTAAGCCGTAACCTGTAACCCGTATCACTGCTATTAGCAAGTGCCTTATTAATATTGAACAATCGTAATGAAATAATAATCATGATTAACATGATCCGCATGTTTTATCAGCCAGCACCTGCTCGTTGATTTCATTGTTTGAAAATTCACGGAAAAGGACTCTGAGAAAGAAATTTTATCGCACCGCAAAAAGATATCACTGTCGAAAAAAACCGGGCCCCCTGGGAACAATGATCTGTTTTATCGCCAGCAACATTGCAAAATGTACAAAATCCGTCTTAATAAATCCATCATGGTATATATTGGACAGCATATTTTCTCTGTTCATGTCAAGGTATATGTTCAATAGCATTTCTACGACAATTTCTAGACAAATTTTTTTAACGATGATGTTTGCAATTGTTTGATTACTTTTTTGAGAGGTGTCATTTTCATTTCTAGAAGAAGAGTAACCGATGCTGCATGCGGATCGCCTGTCGAATCGCACAAAAGAATGTCTGTGAGTGCCATAAGTTTGAATGAAGATAGTTCAGCTATCAACAACTTCATCAACGTCATGCGATCGGCCGTGGTGCAGCTTATAGACGATACCAAGATTGTAAGTCTTTTACATCTTTTATATCTCAGCAAATATAAAATGCCTGTATAGTTCAATTTATTTTTATTTTTTAATCATTGTAAAGAAGAATAAAATTTTTGCCGGAAACAAAACAAAAAGATTATGAGTATGAACAAAAAGCACCAGCTAAGGTCATAAAAGAAACCTGAACTGCAGCGAGTTAAAACAAAGAGTTTTGATGGTATTTATATTTATTTATAATTTCTTTCAGTTGAAAAAATGGCTACAAGCTCTGTCGGTGTCTTTGTTACCTGAATTACCTTCATGTTTGGTAAATGCCAATCGAACAACCGAAGCTATTGATTGCTGGGCTTACGAGCTGTTTTTCAAACTTAAAAACTGTCAAGTGACTATTAGGAACAACGCCATTAAAGTATATTGAATATCTCTATCATCTAAAAGAAACCTTAAAAAATTCAGTACGGCAAATTCATTTAATGTAACAATTTCTTTAAGGCAGCTGAAATAGGTTTGAAAGTAAACGAAGAAATTGAATTTTTAAAATTGTGGCATCGCATAGTTGAACTGCGAAATAATTACGTCGTCCTCTATAAAACTCTACGACACGATATAAAATTTCAAGAGTTGTTACTTGACAAGACATTATATCATCACTTGAATAAATCCATTGATGAAAAATAAATAAAAAATTAAGACATTTTCATAACAAAGAATCTGCTGATATGTATTTTGTTGTAAAAAATTATCAAATGTTGGCTCACAAACTGAACTAACTTTGAAGGTATCACAAGGTTTGAGCACTCCCCTTAAGATCAGAACTAACTGGAACGAAATAACTCCCAGAAACCGGCATCACTGTGAACGGAAAATGATAGACCCTCATCGTGTCCCGACAAAAAGTCGGGAATCGAACTTGTTGAAATTTTAATTTGAGAATTTATAATTGTAGTAACAAAAATGCTTGACTGGTACACACCTAATAAGGATTCATTTCCCTGGCAATGAATTTGAACTTGTTACTAAATTTGGTTTGAATAAATAGAACTTTTGTTTTTGTGAATTGGGGGTCGCAATTATTTTGGGCATCCTTATCTGGATCTAAACCCGATAAGTAAATTATTCTTAACAAGCTTTGTTGCTCTTCCGCTTCGTGCTGTGGTTTCCTGGTTAGGGCCGCAAAACCAGGTTACGATCCTGGGACACCCTTATTGGACGAGCACTTAAAAAATTAAAATCTCGGGATAAATAAAATTTTAACACCTGCAAAAATTATTTATTGTTCCGTGTCTAAAGGATAAGAAAAGCGCCACGATACAATAAATTGCAATAATGTGCATGCGAGGATAAATGACCATCAGCTCTCAGAAGAGTTATTTTGCTGTTGTTATAAAATTAATTCTTCAAATCAGTTTTATCATATCATATGTCGTATCAATATTTACAGATTATTTTGATCCAACATTTTGCAAGTTTTTAGATGGTCGTATAGAAATGTGTCAATTTTAGAAATATGGTGTACGCATATGATGTTAAAGTGATGTTTAAGGTATGCTGCCACCGATCCGGAGCAGCAGACCTTACACATCACCTGGTACAAAAATCTTAGTGTTTTAAGATGAAAAACTACTAGGCTAAAACAGTATGAAAAATGAAACCGAAATTTCACAGTTGTAATGTGAAATTTCATATAATTATATACCGATTCTTAGTATGAAAAATAAAAATGAAATTTCACCCACTGAAAAAACGTGTCATCAATGGCGATTTCCCAGTGCATCACTTTTGGTAATAAATTTTTGATATTTTGTTGATGAATTTTATATGCGATGTTTCATTTTTTTTTTTTTTCTCAAAATAATGAAAATGAAAAAAAATTCTTGTACTGAGATTTTTGAATTCGAGCACCGCCGGGTGAGAAAGATTCTTCATATGCGCGCGCTGCTCACTAGTGCCCGCGCGCCCAGTGAGTGGCGTGAATCGGACTCATGCTCCGTGCGCCATTAAACGGTGCGCTGGGAACAGATGAGCGGTGCCCGGGCGCTACTCAGCAGTGTCCCGAGCAAACAATTTTATGTTGCTCGGGATGTAATGTGAAATTTTATACAAATTGATACAGATTCTTACCTTCAATACTGTAAAAACGAACACAAACATGCCAACAATTGGCAACGATCAAAGTGAAAATGGACACTAACAAGGAAATAAAAAATAATCAAACAAACAAGAATTGAACAAACATTTGAATAAACATATGGAGGAGAAATAAAACACAGAATCAAAAAATAAGAAAATCTGTTCAATAAACATACAAATAGAAACAAGTACAAGTAAAAAAATTAGTAAATAATTTGATCAAAAAAAAAAATGAATGAACTAATCGAAATTTTTAAACAGAAAATAAACAAAAAAATAAATTAACAAACTGGAAACAAAAAAATAACTAAATAAACAGTAAATAAAGAAGCAAATAAAATAAATAAATAAATAAAACATGAACAATCAAATAGATAAATAAATAGAAATTCAAGAAACAAAAAAAAATAATGAAACAGCAATTAAGCAATCAAATTAACCAATTTCTAACCAATTTGCTTGTTATAATTTTGTTTGTTCATATATTTATTTATTTTCTGTTTATTATTTGTTTAATAATTTCCATTTTATTGATTAATATGTTTTTTGCTTATTTGCAGTTGATTTATTTCCAGTTTGTTAATTATTTTTTTCTGTTTATTTATTTGTATGTTTATTTTCTGTTCTATAGTTTCAGAGTATTTATTTATTTTCTGTTCGATCAATTAATTAATTAATTTTGTTGTACTTGTTTCTGTTTGAATGTTATTTATTTATTTAACTGTTTTCTATTTCTTTTCGTTTATTCATTTTTGTGAAATATCGGTTGCATTTTCATACTATTTCAGCCTAAAACTCTAAGATTGTTGTACCAGGGGAGTTAGGGACTTTGTTTATAAAAATTATAATAACTGTTGTTTTTCAAAATATTGAGAAGAGCGCGATTCTACAATAATGGGAGAATTCGTAGCACAATAAAAAATTATTATTCGTTGAAGTATGTAAACAAACAATGATTCCTCTACGAATAAACTCCATATTGAAAACTAGAAATCATTGATCGTCAGTGTTTTATAATGAAAAATTAGATTCTATGTGTAGGAATGTGTAAAATAAGTGAGAAAATTGCGCTCTTCTCGCGTTAAATTAATTTACAATCACATTATTAAATTTTAATTAAAGAAACCTGTAATGTCGATAACTTGTGTTTAACATTACCTTAGGATTTATGCATTATTCTGTACAGTTATATAAATTTAAAATACCAATTTTTCACGGTCATTGACCCGGTGAATGAATAATTCCGAAACTCTGCCGAAAAGCGTGCAGGCATGGTCGCGAATAAATAATTTGTCTCTCGGAGCGGTTTCCAACTCGTGAAACTGAAACGCATAAGCAAGTTATGCGCGTGAGAAACGCCGCTTAATTGCCCCCGAGTAAACTATTTTCGTCTTGGTCAAGTTTCTTATGCGATAATTTATCGTCCTAGTTAACTATTTTATAGTCGAGACGATGAGTATAGTGCAAAGTGGCAAATTCAAATTATTTAAATATTTCAAATTCCTCCATAATGATGTTTTAATTGAAAGGATTTGTTAAATGTATTTTAATAAATATGTGCTATTTATTATGTTTTGAGATCTATCAATGTATTAATATACATATGCAAATTTGTGCGCGCAAAACAGCGCGACTTAACGCGTGTGGGGAGGCAGATACGATAATAGCGACCGCTATTATCGTAACAGGAAGTCCAGTCCTTTCTTATCCACACTTGTTTCCTTTTCATGCCATGACGGGATTCCTCTGTATCGCCAATATCGCTGCATTTCGCAGCTCTGACTTAACGCGGCGATGCTATATGGCCCTACGTTCGCACAAGGCTCAAAAGCATTCGATTCTCCGCGCGTGCATCTCTGACCTGCTTATCAGCCAACTTCGCTTTGGGCATTCATCCTGAATATCTGCATGCCGAACCTTTATTCATTATATCATTCTTTTTTTTGTCATCATTTGAGTCAAGCGTGTTAGAGCTAGTACTCAAGTCGAAAATATGAAATACAATCATTTTCGTAAAAAATGTTTTTCCACGGATCATAAACCATTGATTTTAGTCTAAGTTTGAGGGATCCAAACGAACATTTTCAATTTCAAAGTATACTCTTCAATGTAGCTATTTGCATGTAGATGTCTCGGAATTCCAATTTTAAGGCTAACCGCTGGCTTTTTGTTTAATTTTCAAAAAATTATTTACATACACAGAGAAACGATATCGTACGATCTGCATCGTATATTTTTTACATTGTAATGAGCAAAATGTAGATCGTAAATTTTACGATATTTATTGTAACACTACAATATCGTATTTTAATTTTGAAATTTATACAGTTTTGTTTTATGAATATATTATTGTCGTGTCAGTGAGGAACAAATTTATAATAATTCCACGGGAAACTTGAGACCCCCTTAGTCAAGAAAAAATAGTGTTCCACTAAAAAACCCCATGTAACACACTCTTTTTTGGTCAAAGTTTGAAAATATAAAAAAAAAAGAAAGAAAATGTGTATCACTAGGGAGAGCTAACTGTAAATTTTTATAGTTTGTATATGTACATCCAAAAGATCTTTGTATATAGACCCACTGAGAAAATGATATCGTACAATATGAATCGTAAAATTTTCATATTGTACTGAAAACTATCTGGATAGTAAAATTGACTAGCTATATTTTGTAACGACTCGAATTTACTATTTATATTGGTAATTGACCGAAAATTCAAACATTCGCGTTCATAAAATTTGATGTGTTCGGTGTGTGTGTGATGTGTTCGCGTTGAGTTTTCAATGTGTGTGTGTGTGTGTGTGTTTTGATGTGATGGGTTGTAATTGTCACACAAAAGTCAAGCATTCAGTTTTATTACTGATGAAACTAGATTACTCATAGCAACCATGTGCAAATATTAAAATGTGATTAAACAAAAAAATGTGATAATGACTTTTATGTGCTTCAATGTTTCGCGAATTTAAATATTACGATTTTTTTGATTATGCGAAGATAAATAATGTTAAAATACGTAAATGCTTATCGATTATTATGTATATCGAACTCTATGTTTAATAGATTTATGCATTTTCATTTTATTCAAAAATAATGTTATGTATTTTGAAATTTATGTGTTCCGAAATTATGCGTTCTGTTAGGTTATATAAAATGCATTTATGTGATTTGAAACAAAATGAAACAAAATAACATACATTCTATTATCTTGTCGCCCACGAGAGTTATCATGTGGACTTATCGGCTCTGTAATGGTTGGCTCAGTTTGCATACACAAGGTGACAGTCTAACACTAACGGTCCCCTTGTTTTGTCCCTTATAGTAGAAAACCCGAAATACACGCATATAACAAAACAGAACATAACCTCAAATTAAAACAGATTGTATCGGGCTCTCCAAAAGTAAAAAAAAACATTGTTGCAAGAGTACGAAAAAATGGAGAAAAAGCTTGGAGGAAAAATTGCACACGTGATTTAAGACTTTGCTCACTCGTTTATACAAATGTACCGAAACGCAAGCAATGTCAGACAGAGTACTTTCCGTAAACCGGATGACCTGATGTGGAATTATTGTGAAGTATGATTATTCGACCAGATCGGCCAAATTTAATGTCGTTCCAAAATTCACAATTCAGTTGGACCGATGACCTGCCGGTTTGCAAACAATCTGGTATGCAGATGAACAAATATTTTATTTCACTTTAAATCAAAATTTTATCCATTTGCAGATTATACAAGTTCTTATTCGCTGACATAACCTATAAAATACTTTATTTTATATTTTGTTTGAACTATTAAAAACAATTGGTTTTCTTTATGAGAAAGAAACACATTTTTCCTTTTAAATTTCCATTCATTTGTACATCATTACTCATTCATTTTTATAAAGGAGAAAATGTTTATTGTTCTAGGTATAGGCTTTTCAACAAATCAAATTTATCACGAACATGGATATCGTCAAGAAGAGCACACATTTGAAGACCGAAGTTTTCATTTTCGGTATGACGATTCAACGTATTTATACGGAATTTTTGATGGCCATGAGGGTACAAAGGCGGCGAATTTTGCGATGCAAAAAATGGCTGCCGAACTTTTGCTGGGACAACTTTCAGGCAAAACATCTAATGAAGAGATTAAAGAAGTTCTGAGGTAATAAACGAGTTGACATTTTATGGAAAATTAACTTTTGAATCAGTAAGTTTTCACTAATGATTTGAATCAAAAGTATCACAAATGATTTTGTTCTAATTTCAGGCAAGCATTCACAGCCGTGGAACGAGGATATTTCGATTCTATCGGTGATATTTTAGCCGAAAGAGCTAGTCTCCAACTGGATATGCCCGATGGTTTGACCTCTTATGAAACTTACCAAAAGTTTCCTGAATTAGTAAGTTTTATTTCAAAATTTAATTTCGGAAATTTCCCAAATGAATTTACTAAACTCATTACTTTTCAATGATTTTTTTAATATACAGCTTTTTTATATGTCATAGAGATAACGAAATGCTATTAAAAATAGACAAAGTTTACTAATTAATCTTTTTATTTTCTGTAACATTCAAAATATAGTTAATTTTTTCTCCTACATTTTTGTACATGACTTTGTAAAAAATATTTTTTGAATTGAAATTGTGATAAACTATTTTCAAAACGATATCACTCAAATGAAAACTTATAAATTTATCAGGAAATTTATGACGAAAATTTTTGTAAATCATTTTTTTAATCATCATCATAGGTTTAAGTCACATTAAAAACTGTCAAGTGATAAATGAAACTTGTGGTAATTGTTTTTTTTTTTTTTTTTTTTTTCAAGGTGGATAGACTGAAAGCTTTGAATTGTGAATTATCATCAGGAACTAGTGCAGTAGTAGCTTTGATATACAAAGGCCGTTTATTTGTTGCAAACGTCGGAGACAGTAGAGCTTTGCTTTGTAAAACCGACAGCAATCAAGTATTAAGAGTGGTGCAGCTAAGCGTAGATCATGATTTAAAAAATGAGGACGAGCTGTTGCGGCTTTCACGTCTCGGCTTAAACATTCATTCAGTTAGGCAAGGTAAGGTAGAATAAGAAAAAAAATATGAATCGATAAAATGAAATAACAAGATTTAATAGAATTAAATTGTTAACACAGGATCACACCTTGGCAACCAAGAAAACACTAGATGTCTAGGCAATTATTTAGTCAAGGGTGGTTATAGGGAGTTTGAGGAACTTGCTGCAGCCACGTCTGAACCAATCATCGCCGAGCCTGAAATCCACGGAGGCATTGAATTAGATGATTCTTGCCGCTTTTTATTGCTTATGTCTCGAGGTCTGTACAAGGCCCTTGAGGAGGCTTCTGGCACCGACCAAGTGAATAAACAACTTGCGTTGATGTCCGTTGAACAGGTACACAAAATTATATCATATTGAAACAAGTTTAAAAAGTATAATAATAAAGAAGCAGCTAAAAATATTATTTTTTAAATATTTGAACAAGTATAATTTTGTTTTATAGTTCAGGGAACAATCAACATTAACTGGGGTGGCTCAAGCGATAGTGGACAAAGTGGTGAGGATGCATCACGACTCAAAAATGAGCAGCACTCAGGCAATCGGCGGAAAGCGAGATGACATCACGCTATTGGTGCGCAACTTCAACTACCCGTTACGGTGTCAAAAAAGTCCGGCTGTATCGCCAACGGTACACCGGCACCGGCACGCGAGTGCCATCTCGGACTTGTACACTGGTTCGACCTCCGGAACATCCTCGTCGTCGGAAGCGAGCCGTCCGGTGGCTGACCGTAATGCCAAGATCAAGGCCTACGTTGATTTTAGCGAGTATTTTGTCAACGTCGAAAGAAAGAGGCGCGAGGGAACCCTCCCAAATGATATGGACTATTGACTCTTTCTTTCTGTATATAAAACCCCATGAGATTGTAAATAGTTTATTTATTGAACAAAGAAATTAAACAAAATGTCGATTATTATTATTTAGTGTTATTTAATGAAATAAAAGTCCGCGACAGCACTTTTGAGATGTAACAAAAGGACAAAACTTGTTTTAGGATTTTTGGACACGATTTTACAAATATTTTGTAGGCATGCATTTAAATCGATCATAGGCAGCTTTCTCAAGGCACTCGCGATGATCCGGATGCGCAATTTGGATGAGCGCGTTCGCCCTCTGGCGGAGAGTTTTGCCGAAGAGATCAGCCACACCATGCTCCGTTACCACATATTGGGTTTGTGCTCGTGTGCTGACAACGCCGCCACCTGTAACGACGATGAAACGACGAATGTATTGTCGGTTATGATTTTGATATGATTTTGTCGGTGATGATCTGATAATGACCTAGTTTGATAACTGGCTGAATTTTGCTTTCGCCGGTCGCAGTGGTGGATGGCATGGCAATAATTGCTTTTCCTCGACCGTCCGTGCCGATGTAAGCGCCTCGCAGGAAGTCAAACGATCCTCCGAAGCCCGAGTACATCTTGGTGCCCAAACTGTCGGAGCAGACCTGCCCCGTTATATCCATCTCGATGCAGGAATTAATAGCAGTCATCCTTGGTTGCCTCATAATGTTTGACGGATTATTCGTGTAATTGTAGCCCATCATTTCTAAAGTAAGACAGCAAAGATTCCCTTACTGTTGATTGTCTCTTGTTGAAACGACGTAATTGTAATTATGAGTAATTATGATATACAAATTTCTTATTACCAACAAATGGATTGTCATGAATAAACTCGTAAAGTTTGCGAGTGCCCAGAGCCTGTGCCGCGACGATCTTTCCAGGATTCAAAGTTTTGAATTTGTTGGTGATAGCGCCACGCTCGGCCAGCTCGATCATGCCGTCACTCATCATGTCTGTATGAATACCAAGGTCCTTGTGGTTGCCCAGGTTGCACAGGATTGCGTCAGGGATGTTACCAATGCCCATCTGCAACGTTGCACGGTCGGCAACTAGCCGCTCGGCAATAATTTTTCCGATCTCAAGTTCGATGTCATTTGGCGGAGAGCTCGAAACACAAGGCAAAGGACAATCGTGGCGCACCGCAAAGTTGAAGTGACTGAAGTGGATCACCGTGTCGCCGTAATTTCGCGGCATGTGCTCGTTTACTTGGGCTATCAAATGACACGGCCAAACATTTTATAAATTGATCCGAGAAAATGTTTTCACTCAAATTCTAATTCTGCCACAAGATGTTTGCTCACCAATTATGACTTTCGCCGTGCTGGCAGCTGCTTTTGTGATATCGGCGTTGGTCCCGAAGGAGCAAAATCCTCTTTCATCCGGAGCGCTCACGTGAATGAGAGCAATATCTGGGACAATGGTGTTGTTGTAAAACATTTTTGGGATGTCATTAAACGTAATTGGAATGTAATCGGCCCGACCGTCATTTACAGCGTCCCTCACATTTGAACCGATATAAAAGTTGATTGACCTGAAGTGCTCTATAATTGTAAATTCCACTTTAGTTTTAGTTATTATTTTATTTTGTTGTTTGATTGAATTTAAATGAGTAATGCAAATTGATTCACTCTCAAATTCTGGAGCACTGAATGGAGCATCTCCTTCGAGGGACATGTGAATCACTCTGACGTCACGCAAATTGTCACAAACTCCGTGCTCTGTCAACGCTCGGATCAGCTCGAATGGCGTTCCTGCTCCGCCTTGGATGTACACCAGATGATCTGCCCAAATTTGATCAAATCCATATCTTTCATCATTCATCAACATTTAAATGAGACATTTTCTTTGAACGAATTTCAAATGTCATATTTACCCGTGTTTATAGCCTTTACGGCGTCTTCTACGCAAACCCATTTTGGACATTTACGAAGCGGATAATATAATTCTCGTTTGACAACACTTTTCACAAGCTCGGTACTGCTGAAACTTTGTTTCTGACCGGAAAACGGATTTAGGCTTTGCGACAAGTTGCAGGCACTGCGAATATAACGACTCAGACTGCGAATCATTTTTTTAATATCACTTGTTCGATTTGTTAACGCGAGTTTCACTTTTCAATTTTATTCAATGTTGAAAATTATCGCGGATGGTTTTTGTTTAAATTAACATTACACTGTAATTTGGAAGTCTTGTGTCGAAAATTGTTTCGTTAGTTAGATTAGAAATGTGGCATGACAGCACACCCGCGAGTTGACTGCCGAGTCATCAATCTTCATTTGTTTAAAAACAAACAAACTTCCGATATCAATTTGTATTCTTTTTTTGAAAATATATTCCAAAAAAATTAATCATATTTACATGCAAGATTGCGGAAAAACGAAATAACTCGATACTCTATTAAACTTATCGTTTTATTATTTTCAAACGAAATGAATTATTGTACATCAAACCATGGTCGAAAAATAAAATACATGCGAATAATTGTATAGAGGCAGTGTATCGTTACAGTATATCCATCTTTACATCTCGTAAAACCTAGCCATTGAGTTCGTTCATGAAAATAATGTAAACGGGCTCGATGTCTCGTTTTAACGCACGTAATTGTAATTGTAATTTACAAGGTGCTGGTGAGGTCAGGCTAGTGCTGCGTAGCATCTCAAATACCGCGCGGTCTGTCTCAAGTTGAATAATAATCTATAAAATCACTGTCCTGCAGCCATTTTTTCATAAACATTCTTGTCTAAAGTGGCTCTCTCAAAACGAGATCTGAATTTGAGATTTGTCGAGGAAGTGCGGCTAATTAAAAAACTCTATTAACCCGTACTAGCCTCTACAATATGGCACCGCCGATGGAAAACGAAAACAAAATCTCATTGGTAACCTAAAACACCACAATGCAGTAACACAAACAAGTGTGAAATTAATTTGAAATTAAAATAGACATGGCATCATTGGTATTGAGAAGCAACTCGTTGATGGATATTCATTTTATGAGTAAAATAATAATAAAACGCAGTCAAGTAAAAGGTTCTTATTTGAAAGAAAGAAATAAAATACACACACAGTTTGGTAGAAAAATATTGCTCGCGATGTGTCAACTAAACGACGGGTTATTGTTTGTAAATCTAAGCGACCAATTTTTTGTGGCAAGATTATGCTGACGGCATGACCTTGAGGCGGTCGAACGCGGCCTTCTCGAGGGACTCGCGGTGGTCCGGATGCGCCACCTGAATGAGAGCGTGCGCCCTCTGTTGGAGGTTCTTGCCGAACAGACTAGCGATACCATGTTCGGTTACGACGTAACGAACAAGAGCTCGAGATGTTACCACACCCGCACCTGCAGAAACATAACATTTTAATATTTATCCAAATTATTTCTTTTCATTCGTTAAATAAATAATATAAGCAACCTAAATTCAAAACAGGTTGGATTTTGCTAGCTCCTTTGTTTGTCGTTGATCTGAGAGCAATGATTGGCTTGCCGCATCTATCTTCGCTCATTGCAGCTCCAGAAATGAAATCAACCTGACCGCCGAAACCCGAGTACATACGAGTGCCAATACTGTCAGAACTGATTTGCCCAGTCATATCGACTTCGATACAGGAATTAATGGCGGTCATCTTTGGTTGCTGAGCAACTATCCTCGGATCGTTGACGTAATCAACAGCCAACATTTCTGAAATGATAGTGTTACAACAAATGTAATAAAAACAAAAAAATTATTATTACTTGTTGTGAGAGAGAGAGAGAGAGACGCACCGATGAAAGGATTATCGTGCATGAAATCGTAAAGTTTGTCGGTGCCAACGCAGAAAGAGCCGACGATTCTTCCTCGGTGGTTCTTCTTTTTCTGGCTGTTGGTGATGCAGCCCTCGTTGACGAGATCGACAACGCCATCGCTAAACATCTCACTGTGAATTCCCAAGTCCTTGTGGCCCTTGAGAGAAGCGAGCACGGCGTCAGGGATGCTGCCGATACCGAGCTGCAACGTCGCGCCATTCTCCACAAGATTTTCGGCGATGAGTTTTCCGATCTGCTTCTCCTCCTTGCTGGGTTCCTTGCCACCGTGGCTTGGCAGCTTTGTGTCATGCTTGACAGCAAAGTCAAAGTGGCTGTGGTGCACGAGAGCATCGCCGAATGTCCTTGGCATGTGCTTGTTCACTTGTGCCACGATAATTTTGGAATGAATTAACGCGGATCGCACACAGTCGACGCTTGTTCCTAACGAGCAGTAGCCTTTGCTGTCAGGCGGCGACACGTGAATCAGCGCAATGTCAGGTTTCACGTAGCCTTCGTCAAACAGCTTAGGGATCTCGTGGAGGAAAATTGGCACGCAGTCCGCACGGCCCTCATTTACTGCAGCTCGAACGTTGCCCCCGATGAACAAACTCACCGATTTGAAATGTTCTGCAACAATATTCAAATATTAATTTTAGTAACAAAATAACAGCATTTTATTTGCCTGTATTTCAAGATTATTATTTTCTTATGCTTTTATTACTATACTATTGCTTCTAAATGATTCTAAATGATGGCAGGGTCTCTCTATATCAATACTCTATACGTTGTACATACTTGCATATTCCTTTTTGGCAAACACAGCCTCACCCTCGAGATGCATATGGTAGAGTCGCACATTTTTCACGTCCTTTTTTATCCCGACCTCAGTCATTCCTCTCAACAACTCAACAGGGGTCGCTGCTGCTGCCTGGCAGAACACGATACTATCTGCAACATAAGGTCCAACTTTAAATTCATTCAATTAAATTGCCTTAACCTTAAATTCACTCCCTCCCTCTTTGTTCAACCTGTGTAAATGCCTTCAATTTTCGTCTTAATGGTATTTACTCTTTGATTTTCAATTCGAAATAAATAAATAAAATTTATTTAGAATTTAAAAGAATTTTTGAGTTTGCAATTGTATCTTCGACATCATCTTATTATACTTTGGACTAGGATCTCAAGTGCTAATCAACTTTTTGTTTTCTTTTTAACATATCAGAAAAGTTCGCATAAACTTAATGACCTTGAATTTGTGTCTAGTCTAGTTATAATCAGCCAGCCTCACCGTCATTCTTTTCCAAGTCAATCAACTATATGTTATCACAAAGTCGTGACGTTATAATCAATCGATTGCACATTTTTCCAACATTTATCATCCAATCCAAAGAGTTTGTTTTTCTTGTTTGTTAATTTTATTTGAAAAACACATACAGTCGTGCTGAATTTTGTGTACATTCATCTTTTTCATTCGGTAATTGAACCTTGACCAAGTTTATGCTTAGCCCGCGAAACCTTGGCAAACCATCCTGCACTTGGCATCGTCGACACAGTTCAGATTATGTTAAAAATTGTCGCTGCTATATAAAAAAAGTGATGAATCAAAATCATAAAAGGTCAAGAACCTCATGCATCTTTAAGTGTTCAAATTGAACAATTGCTTTCAAATTTTTCTTATCAAAATATAACTCTTAGAGAACGCACACGCCGCCGACCTTTGATCAAAGTATAATTTGAATTCAAACAAGTAGCATACTATAAATAACATTTTACTTGAGAATCAGCGCCTCTTGTTGATTAGAATAACATATCCTAGTAGCCAGCTTTAAGTAAAATTTGTGCAAACTTAACATAAATGGTATACACAAATTTTTCACAAATCTAACTTCGCATTTTTTTAAATTATTTAAGAATTTTTTCCAAGTTTTGGAAAACCAACAAAACCGTTTTTTGAAGAGTTTATTCAAATAGTAAACAATTTTTGGGAAGTAAATTATTTATGTAAATTATTATGCAAAGTTTGTGTAAATTTTTTTACAGAAATTTGTGTTAACAGGGATATATTTTCCGACCCGGCAAGGCTTTATTTTTTCAATGTATTTTGATTTTTTTTCAGTTGATTTTAAATCTGCTTTGGATGCTTTCTAGATTATTCATACAAAATTTATCTTATCCGGTTATGCATTGATTCTATTCAAAGCTCAATGATTTATAAAAGAGTCTGTTATATAATTTTTATTATTATTATTTTATTTTATTTTATTTTATTTTTGATAAAATGAAAAAACGAGTTTATTTGTTGTTATTTTTTTTAAGGAAAAGAGGCATTATATGTCGATCGTTTTTGCGTTGAGAAATGTCATGTGCCCGGAACCATGCCATTGTACCTCTAAAGACATGAATAAATAAATAATAATTAGCGTAGAACATTAATAGCGTAATAAAATGTTTTCACTGCGTACAGTCATTAATAATATAAAGCTAGGTTACGAAGGTCAGTCACAGAGATAATCCAATGCATTTTTGAATACAAATTATTTATTTGGCCAATCACTCTATTTTCGATTAGACCATCTTATCAATTTTCTTTTCCGCTAGATCAGATAAATTATGAATTAGCATGTTGATAAATGATTGAGATCATATTTTTAATTTCCATTCATTCATTCATTATGTAATATAAACGGTTGATTAAGAGGAAACAAATGTTGGACATGATGAATGTGAACAAGTACCGAATAATATGCGATGAAGGATTGAGAGATGGTGAGATTGCAATCTGATAAAATAGGACGCGTGTGGTGGATCGAGATATACCTGACTTGAGTCCAGCTTTTTCGATAGCTTCCTCGGCGGTATTTACCCAGCAGGGTTCCTTGCTAGGAATCGGGTGTGATGGCTCATTGACGTAGGTGTAAAAGTTTTTGGTCGCAAGTATACGGCACGAGGCAGTGCGCGAAGCCGTGAACGTCTTTGCCAGGCTCGTTATTCGTTTCAGAGCCGCCATTATTACAACTGTCAAGCAGCAGCAGCAGCAGCAAATCTGTCAAAGAGGAGCGCTTGACGACTCGCGCTCCAATCAAACCACTTGCTTGAGTACTGATATAGACTTGTCCCTCTGCTCTTAGACTCGTTAACTCCGCTCGATCACGCGCGCGCGCGACCAACCTGCAATGTACACACTGCCGCTCACTGAGTCGTCTGCATTTTTAACAATCCACCGTCTCCCAATCACCCTACTCCACAATTGATTCAGCGCGTGCTCACTATTGTGCATCTGGTGACAACCTTATCAACTAAACCTTATCATTTTCTGCTGCACAAAGCAGCGTTACCACCTGTGTTGCAAAAAATAATCTTGACTCAGAAAAAAAAAAATTTATTTGGTTCCCCGCAGTTTTTCATTTTGACTCTCAAAAAAACTAAAAAACAGTACATTAATCAAATATCCGGAATATTTTTAAGGTCCGCCCCCACATGATATCTCTCCCGCAAACATTTAAGGGCCATCTGTTGAGCGGCAACGTAATGACAAATCGTCGGAAATCGTATATTATCTGAAGAAATTTATAATTGTTATAATTTTTCTTCCAAAAATTTGCCATTTTGATGAAATCTCGATGGCTCTTACGAAGAGTGTCTTGTTTCAAATTATCGTTGAAAATTAATTTGTTATCGAAATAAACTATAAGTTCATCGAAAGTTTAACTTTTATAACTTAAGCCCGATTGAGCCTTTAACCCAGGAGTTGGCGCGCATACTGTAATTTTGCCGCCTAAAAAAAGATATCCGAGTGGCATATACGCTGGTCCAAAAAAAAAAACGCAACACCTTAATTTGGTCAATTTTTCCATCATTTTCAAACGGTCATAACTTTGGTAAATTTCAACGAACAACAATTTTGAAAACAAGAAAATGAAAGTTCAGAATCTGAACTTTCTGACCTTTGCATTGAAACTTGAAAATTTGTTGATTCAGGTGTGGCGCTGCGATTAAGAGGTCATTCCTACCTGCTGCAGCCACTGAAAAAAATGAAACTTTACGATTTTTGTGCAAAAGTGAAACAACATATTTCATATCGGTTTATTGGAGGTGTTTTGTCGTATAAAATCTCCGAAAATACATTTTTTTAGAATAAAAAAAAACATCATGGTGTCCGTGGCTGCCACTTCCAACGGAATCAACTGTTTTAAAAAAACCGTTTTGCGGTGACACAAATCCTCACTCGGGAAATCTTCTAAAATAAAAAAAAAGAGTGCGTCTTATTTATAACAATACGAAGTAGTCCTTAATCGATGGATTTGTAAAAAAAAACAATTATTAACAAAATGGCGGCTTTGCAAAGTTAAAAGTCACTTTTTTCACCGTAAAAATCGGTCTTTAATCGGCTGTTAAAAATCGTAAAGTGAAAAAATAAAAAAAACTGAACGATCGCGGACTGCACAAAACAGTTTTGAATATGATAAAACAGAAATCAGATAAATCGGACGACTGTGTTCATCAGAGAAAAAGCTGTCACCGACTTTAAAAATTTGTTTCTGAGATAAACGTAAGGATAAACGCTCTTTAAGCAAACTACATTCACACCATAATATAAGTATGGATAAACATTGTTAATTACACAGAATCATCTATTCCTAATGCATAATGGACCCTTTCCCCATCAAATACACCTTCCAATGCATTTATACGTGATTCCAGAGTGTCTTCCCGAAATGACGCGCCGTATTCAGATCATCTTCAAAATTGGACACAATATTTTTAAATATATGTACTTTTCAGTTATGCAATAAAAAATATCAATTTTTTAAATTCCGACAGGTAGGCATGACCCCTTAAATGAAAAAAAAAATTTTTTTTTCTGGACATTTCCAGTTCGAGACATTGTACGCATAAAGTTTGCTCGTTTATCGTTAGTTTTTATTGCATAATGGTTTCCAGCAGATTTCAAAATTTTATGTGGAAGCGTGTGTAAGCGTGTGTCTGTTTCAGGCTAAAATGAATCAGGCTAAATTTCAGGATAAAATCTGCTGAAAACCAACGCAAAATTTGCGTTGGTTCAAAAAAAAACTTATTGTAAGGAAATGCCATTTTTAAAGAATATTTGATGTTATTATTGATGTGATTACAGTGCTATCTGTTGATTGCACTGAAAAATGTGATTTAAAGGGTTTTAAAGAGGATATTTGGAGCTACAATTTTTGCTGTAGAAAAGTTAATTTTTGTTGAAATTTATCAAAGTTAAAAGTAAAAGTAGCAAAAAATACCTTTTTTCAAAAAGCGCTCGTAATGTCGTCAAAATCCATCGTTTTCAACTTTTTTTTCCCCTTAAATTGTTCAGAAAACTCTGGATTCTCCGATTATCCAATAAAACTAACGATAAACGAGCAAACTTTATGCGTACAATGTCTCGAACTCGACAAAAAATGTCTAGAAATTTTTTTTTTCATTTAATCGCAGCGCCATCTGAATAAAAAAAATTTTAAGTTTCAATGCAAAAAGTCAAAAAGTTGAGATTCTGAACTTTCATCTTCTTTTTTATTAAACATTTTTGTTCGTTGAAATTTACCAAAGTTATGACCGTTTGAAAATGATGAAAAAATTGACCAAATTAAGGTGTTGCGTTTTTTTGGACCAGTGTATTTGCAGTTAGACAAAAAGATCCGGCTTAATTCAGCGGGTATTACAGGTACATTAGGTTCCGAGGACACTTGCACCCAAGATGCGTCGTATGACGTTTTATTTGAATGGGAGAGGATAGACACAGTTATTTTGAAAGTGTCCACATTGTGCACACTCTGCTGAGTTTCAATGCTTGTTTAACAAAGTTCAAAAATATCAGCTGTTTTTTGTGTGTGGTGAGCAAAAAAAAATTGTTAGAGAATTGTTATGAACAACGTACAATTATATTCGCATGTTATATTACAAATAAATAAATTTCATGCTATATTAACATAGCTTGATATTTACTTATGAAAGGCAGTTGGAAAAATTCAACTTTCTTTTACTAAAAATTTAAATAATAAAAAATGTGCTAAACTAAATTATTATTTGATTTGCAGGATGTTCTTTGGTAAATCATTCTTACAGAAGAGACACGGCAGTGTCTTTGGATAAGTACAAAATAAAAGACAGGCATTTTATCAGAATACAAGAAACGGCGGAATCACCATCACGGTGTATTATTATATCTTAAAAAATACGTGGTGTACAATCAGTTTTAGTTTGTTTATTCTTTTAATTTAGCACTATTAAAAATTGTATCCTGATGTTGATGTCGCACAATATGTAAATGTAAAATTTATACAAGTCTATGAATTATAATAATTTTTATAAAAAATGGGTACAAATTATATTGTATGTACAATTGTATCGGAATAAACAAATAAAGCCTCCATAAAAATTCGGCGAATGAACGGTGTTTTCGTCAGAGGTTTTATAAGTTGCTTCTCCATTTTACATTATGATTTGTGGCTCTGTCACTGAGACAGAAATGCTTTTGTGCGGTAATACTTGGCCTCCGTTGATATACAATTCGTCTTTAACAATAACATCCTCGCCTAAAACTGTTGTACCTTCCATTCGTACCCAACGTCCTACAACGCTTTTCCAACCGACGATACAACTAAAACAGCACAAACAAATACATGTATATCAGTTTCTAGATAAAACAAACAATTATTGTTCAACATTTTATATTTAACAACATACCTGTCAAGCCAGGCATGTTCTTTAACAACAGAATCTCGTAATAGAGTGGTTCTTTTAACGCAACAGCCATCCGATAACGTGACCCCGGGACCAACGGTTACATTTGGTCCGATTCTACAATCGTTGCCAATGACAGCCGTTGGATGGACCAAAACATTGCCCACAATTCCTGCACCGGAATACAATTTTTCTGGTGATTTTTGACGCAAAGATGCGAGATATAGTGACATGCCTGAAAATTCCAATGACATTATGATTAATAATTGCATTTTATTAAACAAAAATTAAGAAATAATATAGCAGTTGGATATAAATGATTGGTTGGTACCAGTAAGGAAATCTTTGGGTTGACCGACGTCCATCCAAAATCCTTGCAAATCCATCGCATACAATTGACCATCCTGGGCCATTCCCGGAAACACTTCTTTTTCAATGCTCATTGGTCGAAGGTCAATTCTCTTCAGCACACTTGGATTGAATATATAAATACCTGAAATTTAGTATACTAAGTAATATATTTCAAGTGATTACTCAGATACAGTTTGAATTAAAAAAAAAAAAAAAAAAACATTTCAGATACAACTTGAACATATTTGTTATATTCTAACAGACAAACCAACCCAGCAATCAATTACTTGTCACTCAAATCCTGGATCAATTTTTGTATAAAAAATTCAAAACTGTACTTGTTCCATCGGTAATGTTTCTTTTTTTTTTTGTTGTATTAATAAAGTGCAATGACCATATTTATTTGGATTTGATCAGATTTTCTTTGACAATAATCAAGATTCAACAACAACCTGCATTAATTTTGTTTGAGACAAATTCCTGTGGTTTTTCAATGAAACTTCGGATTCGACCATCGTTATCGTAAACCACAACGCCATATTTTGACGGCTCTTCGACCTTGGTCACAATAATGGTCCCTTCTTTGCCATGGTTTTTATGGAACTGAACAAGTTGTTTAAACGGAAAATCGCAAATGACGTCAGAATTCAAAACGAAAAACGGCTCGTCGTTATCCATTAAGAGGTCACGCGCTAGGGCCAGAGGTCCAGCGGTGCCCAGGGGTTCGGTTTCATGCGAGAAGGTTAATTTGATGCCCAACTTATTTGCTTCTTGTTGCAGCTCCTTTTCCATTTGGTCAGCCCGATATGACACAGCCAATACTACTTCTGTTACATTTATGTCCACCTAAAAACAATCATTATCATTATTATTCATAATGCATAAAAGTTTTGCAAAAAACTAGGCTCAAGGACCTGTACTTTACCAATATGTTATAATTGTGATTTTTGAAACTAAATTATTTAGTTCAATTGAAATATTACTTGTAGCATTAAACCATGAATATATATTGTTGAGGCATAAAACCTCGTTTACAGCGTAACGTAAAGCGAAGGTACCTATAATTAGTATAGGTCATTTTTAGGGACCATTTCAGAGACCACGCGCGGTATTAATTTTGTATACCTATTTCTAATATAATAAACAGTAACGATAAATGAATCGATAAATAAATATCTTTATTCGTACCAGAGCTTCGATTTGGTGTAACAACATAGGTTTGTTTGCAAACTCCACCAATGGCTTTGGTCTGCTCAAGGTCAGTGGCCTAAGTCTGGTCCCATAGCCGCCAACAAGAATCAGGGCCTTCATTGCGCCTAATTTTCTCTTCTTTTCATGCATACTCCTGTTGGAAACAGTTTTAATATTATTATGTGATTAATTGCTGTATCAACCAGCATTTTTTTTTCTTTTTTCTTTTTACAAAAAAAACAACAAATAACTTTTCACTCATTTTATTTTGGACATAATATACATAAATGAATACAAAATAAAAAAAATCGTTAAATACACTCTACTGTCGTTTTGAAAAAATTCTTCTTAATGGAAAATAAATCTTCACTTCAAAATAAATACACTTCAAGTTAAAAAAATGTAGATTATCTATATATATATATATATATATATATATAAAATATTCAAGCACTCATTTAAAGTATCTGATTTATTTCTATAACATTTTATTTTTAAAAATTATTGATTAATTACGATTTTGAATGGTTTGATCGAATCATGCATCCTTCTTTCTAATTTTGTGGAAATCAATAAAGATTAAAAAAGTAAAACAAAACAAACAATATACGAAAAAAATGATACTTTATGACAAGAAAAATGTTGTACCAAACAAAAATGCAAAGCAGTCTAATTAATAATGATATATTCATGTTTATATGAAAAATATTACATAAACAACGTCATCAGATGAGTATATGAAAAAAAGATAAATTAAAGGGTGTATGCAATGCGGCATAATAGTGTAAGGGTTTCTTTTACTCACAACAGACTCACAACAAACAAAAACAAGCTAGAGTTGACAAAAATGAGAAAACAATCACCGCATAGGAGCACTGATGCGGGCGGCAATCCAGCGGTCGGTCACTACTGATAATTCTGCCTTGCCACGTATCTGACATCAGCTGTCACGTTTGTTGAGGTTATGTCAGCGCGACTTTGATTCATTTCAAAACAAGTGCCCCTGAACCGAACAATCTCTCTAAAAAGATCGATTTGCTTGAGCAATAAAAAGTCTTGAGCCTAAAAATTAGACTGTTGAATTGTGAGGCATATTTCAAGCAAGTTGAATTCGCGTGACTTCAGGTCCATTTACAAAACTATTTTTAATCGCACATTATTTTGAAGCTATTGTCAAACTAGATTATTGTGTAAAAAATTGTCAAACTAAATTATTCATGGTTATATGTCATGGGCAATACAATTTGTTGATATTTTTATTTCGCACAGGTCTTATTGGAATTATGATTTTAAAATAAAAAAATTTGACGTGCAAGAATGTTCAAATTAGAATCATATATAACTCCTGTGATATTGAGTTACGTTGAGAAATATGTCAAGAATTTCAAACCAGAACAGTCTCAGGTAAACAAAGCATATTATTTACATTGTTTTGTTTGTTATTTTAGTCATTTGGTTGATCTCTTTTAAACATATGTATATACATTTCAGGTGTCGTTATGGGGTGGAGATGCATCTTTTCAGAATCTTGATCTGCGGTTAGAAGTTTTAGAAGAGCAACTCAATTTGCCTTTTAGCTTCGTCAGCGGTCATATACATGAATTGCTAATTCATGTCCCGTGGGTTAAAATCAATTCTGAACCCATAGTTATTACAATTAATACAATCGGTAAAATTATTATAGATCAAAACAAAATATTCTTATTCTTTTATTCAGACGATGTAAACAAATGTTATACTTTGTTTTCTTTATTAATTATTATTATAAATAATTAAATTAAAGCTTAACTTTTTCAGAATGTATATTGAAATTGAAGAATGAGAAGAGTGAAAACACAACGTCGTCAGTTCGGAGAAAAAGGAGAGAGTTGGTGCAGTAAGTGAAAAAATGGATTAGTATTATATTAAATATGTTGTATTAGTCTGTATAGCCGTTGGAATTAAGATTTGTTCATTACAGAGAAGAAGCTCCGCCGGGGTACATCAGGAGTATGATTACAAGAGTGATCAACAACATCACCATCAATTGTAACAACTTGATACTAAAGTATGTCGAGGAAGACATAGTTTTAAGTATCAATGTACGATTTTTGAGCATGCAAACTGCCAATAACAGATGGGAGCCTGTGTTTACAGGTATACTGTTTTATAAAATAATATAATATTATTTTTGCAAAATTAAATGCGATGTTTTGATCGTTTGACGTTTTCAGATGTTGGAAGTTATGAGGTAAATTTACAAAAAATCATAACAATTCAAGACCTGACATTGTGTTTAGATAAAATGGACACCTCCGGAAAGATAGAAATCTACCAGGTGAGCTCGAAAAATATTCATTGTTTGAAATGTCACAAAAATGTCGAAAAATGTTGAAAAATGGCATGTACTGTTGTTTTTGCAGGATCCCGTTTTATATCGCTGTTCAATAATAATCCGTCTGATGATGAATTATCATAGTAACACTGCTAAACGTGCTTCAATCAGTCGACTCGATCTTCATTGCGAAAAAATGGAATTCAGCGTGACTGAACAACAAATCCCCATGTTGCTCAGACTGTTTGCTTTGGTGATGGCATTGCAAACTAAACAATTTCCAAGTGATAAAGATAAAACTAGTTTAGAAGATGACAGAGAGAGTGTTGGATCTGGTAAATTGATAATATGTTTTGGTTTGGAAAATAAAACAATTTGTAAAATATAAAATTGTCTTGTTTTAGATGAAGTGGTCCCATCATCATCTGCTGCAGCTGACGGTTGGGGTGGCTGGGCTTGGAACATGGTTTCATCATTTTTGCCAGTCGATTGGGACACGGATTGGTCCGTGGAGCAACAAATCGCCTACTCCGGTCACACAATACATTTTGGAATTTATGTTGACGAGGCGACTGTAACTTTCAAGGTACAGTTGAAGCAAACTGAATGCGTTGAAAACACCTTTTTATATTATATATATTAAAACACACTGAAACCATGATGAGAACATTTTCATTCGCAGAGCGTCGAAAGTATCAAGGAACAAATATTTTACAAGTCTCGAAAAATTCGGTACCAATCTTTCTTATCTTTCAAACTCACTGGTGTCGTTATCGATACTCTGCTTCAAGGAGTTACGATGACAAGCTTTCAAGCTGGTTTTGGCAGTATTAAACTTTATCCGAAAGGTCATTGTCCCTGTGGATATCACGAAGTTGTCGATGGACTTGATGTAAATGCCTTCTTCTTCTTCTTGAATAATAATAATAATGATAATTAATTAATTAATTAATATCCAATCAAATTCTGTTTTTGAGTTAACTCAACAACAATTCACTTGATTTTAGCCTCCACTTTATGTGACTGCTGGAAATACTAATACAAATTATCTCAAAGACACACTTTTTGATGCCGAAGCTGTAGAGAATCAGGGTAGACGACGAATCTACAAACAAGGGATTGAATATCACTTGGCAAATTTTACAGGTAATACTTGTGTGATTATAAAGTAAATAAAATACAATTTATTTAATTAATGTTTGTTTTAAATTAACAGATAGTAAGTTATTGGAAAGGTGTCCAGCGTTCATCATGGATTATGTTTACTTCATCGATTTACCAGATAATATAACGGCTGAAAAGTTGTTTGAATTTGGTCCTAGTCTCGAATATAGGTACAATTATTCTAATATCCACGTTCATTATACAATAATCTCACAATTCAGTTTCCTTCAATTTAGTTTTGAAATGAAATTTTTTATGAATAAATTATTTATTTACTATTATGACAGCAACTTGAAAGAGGATAGAAAAATCAGATATATCATCGGAAATTTAACAATAAGACTGTGTTCGGGTATGGTCCATCGCTTTGAGTCCATAAAGCAGGCAGCTTCTAAATACAACTATCATCCATACATAGTTTTGAAGCCAGGTAAATAAATAATAAATAATATCAATTTATATTTCATGATTTGAGGTAATGAAAAAATTATTTTCACGCTGCAGAACCGACTGTGGACGAACTGCCTCCGGTGACTGTGGAAGAATACGAAGCACTGCGAGAAAACATTCCAATGGTAAAAGTCGAGTTGATTGTTAATAAGGGTTCCATCGAATTTCAACTCGCAGATCACAAAACTTTGGTTCCTCGGCAAAAGAAATCCTTAGATAATCGAGTAGCTACTTTTTATATTTTATGTATTGTTATTTCTGTTGAGCGCTACGCGACTTTTATTTCTAATAAAAATCGTCCGTTTTTTAGCAAATCGAATTACCGACTCCGACGCTTTCAGACGATCCGTTCATAAGTTTTGATTGGGATAATGTTTTTGGAGTTTCGACACAACCATTTTATCCATTTCGTTTGATCTCCTGTGCTTCAAAACAAACGGACATACCTGCGGAGATGCTTTTCAATTGTTACCGTGTCATCGAATTAGAGGCAAGTGTAAGATTATGAACAAATAAATAAATTTTATTTTGAAATCATTTATATAATAAATGTTTCTATCGTTTTTGCAGGCGGAGGGCGTCAGCAGTCAACTTTACTTGAACAAAAACTGTCACACTTCTATGGTGATGCCTTTCTCTGTCAAGCTTAATTACAAATCTTTGCTCTATTCGCAGTACTGGAAAAGTTTAGATATCGTTCATGGCTCTTTGAACGTTCACAGCGATAGCGTCACAATCACCGGAACGAAGCGCAAAATTCTTGTAGTGATTGCCATCCTGTCCTCTGTACTTAATCCTGACGATCCTGCAAACTTGATTGTTTGTTCATCATTACTGAATGACGCTTGTGAAGAAACTAGTAAGTTTAACATCAACCGAGCTAACGGTTATACCAAAATTCTTATTATTAATAAACAACATTTTAGGTCCTATTTATTTGGAAACTTTGTTTGAGAATGTGAATTTTAAAAACGTCACAACTCTCACGACTATATCCAGTAAGGCAAATATCGGTTCTGTCAAAATTTTTGCACACAACGAATCGCAACAGGCATTTATTTTGTCTGGTCCTGAAGTGGACGAGAGGTATTTGATGTCATGTTTTTTTCTTTTTTTTTTTTTTTTTTCAAACAAAAAAGAAGAAAATGTTATTATTAATTGAAAAAAAAAAAAACATTACCTGATTTGCAGTGGCGGCTCGGAGGGAAGACCATTATTCACAGCGGTGATGCAGTATTCCAAAGACAGCAGCGTACAAAAAATTCACCCTCCAATTTTGTCTCTGCATTTAGGTGAGATGACTGGCTGCTTGGATCCCCTTTTGCTCAGTTGGCTGGAATATCAAGTGACTTTTAAGAAGCCAAAGAGCCCAAAACACTCAAAGAGCGATAACCAGAAACACGTAAGCGAAGGAACCCTTTCAGAATCGGGTAGCCGGAGAAGAACATTTCGCAGTTTACACGAAAGTGTGCACAGCTCCTCGGACAAAGAGAAAAAGAAAAATGACGATTGTGATAATAAATTTAAATTAAGCCCAAAGATTGAAGAGGATTTAAAGTTTATCACTACAAAGAATTCAAACAAAGAAGTACATTTTAATCTATAATACATTATCATTTTGGTACATTTTGTTTTGTTTTGGATCTAAGATTTGGCGTGATTTCGAAATTTGCAGAACAAAAGCATTTTAACGGTGATGATGAAACTTTATTCCTGGTGGAAGGATTTGATCCTGAACGTTTGTATTGAGCACATTACCATCTACACCCCTTCGATGACAATGAGTGGAATTGGCGCAGATGGTTATTTAATAAATATATTTTACACATCTTTATCGCAATGATTGCTTATTTTAAAATGGTTGTACGCTTTCAGGTATTATTGATGCAAAGGATAGAGCTCTAAAGGCAGAACCAAATTTACAAATCTTGGTTACAAAAATGCCATCGATGTGTATTCGCTCGGCCAGTATTCAGTCAGAAATTTTACTCACGTATCTGAAAAGACTGCCTGCTGTTTTACCCAAGTCAATGTGGACGAAACGTAAACAAGAATTATTAACATTGTTGGAATCGAGAACAATTATTTTGAGTTAGGGTCGACTGGGGTAAAGAGTAACATGTACTCAAAATTTATCGTGTGTGTTTCACTTTCACCACCCTAATCGACCCTAATCTGTTAACCCTTTAATTAAGGAGTCTATTTTGAGTGTCTGGTGTAATATTTTAATATTTTTTTTTTATTAAATTTCTTATAATGTTAAAATATTATTTTCATGGTGAAATACTGTATGAATACTATATGAATACTTAGAGCAAGATATGTTGAATGTATACATAAAGACATAATTTTTATTGATATTATTTCTTATTTTGAAACTAATCAGAAAGTTGTTGAATTAATTTTAAATACACTCGGCACAACAATTAGCGGGCACCCCCAAAAAATGAAAAATTTCAAACCTCCATAACTTTGATAATTCTCATCGAAAATAGCTTTATTTTT
>JAPYZS010000943.1:0-10923 GCA_030522925.1 Trissolcus japonicus
ATTACACACTTATTCCCACCCCGAAATGTCACATTTTCGCGACCCGTCGAACGTAAACAACCCGGCCTGTCAAAAAATAAAACGAGGAGACATGAATTGTCCGCGGATCCAACTTCAGGGTGTCATCAACTTTTTAAAAGGTGGATCACGATAGCATCAACTTTATATATATGGATTTTTTGTTGTTTTTTATTTCGTACTTGTTGTGTCATCGGTTTCCGCGATTAGATTGCTTTTTTTCCATGTGTGTTTATAGTTCATTTTTCAACCATTATTATGTTTAATTTATTTCACAGTGCTATAAATTACTGTTGCAACATAATGCTGTTTGTGTTATGTAGCTTTCTGAATCAAATAAAATTTCTGGTGAACACTTGAACAAGTTGTACAAGTAATCGGTTAATCTGCATCAGACAAAGTAATTTGGTAATTTACTAATGATTATTGTAATGCATCAATTGTTTCAGCAATATTATTCAAGTACATAATTATATGCAAATGGATTAAAATGTATTTATCGACTATATTAGATCAGAGCTTGCTTTTTGCTGTATTCGCAATCGCTTATCTCTTCTTTTTTATACCTGTTATTAATAATGTCATCATAATAGTAAATTCAGAACCCTCGAAATCTGAATATAGTAAAAGTACCCATTACCGTGACGCGTGGCAGTGACATTTTATTTATCATACAATTAAAACGATAAACCAAATTTAGCTGGATTTTTTTGCATATGAAATAATCTTTATTATTAAAATTATTATATTATTAATACGCTAACTTTATTTAGATCACGATGTAGATTAGAAGTTATGACAGAGGGTACATTACCTTAAGAGAGAATTTTACATCTTGCAAAAAATAAACAAATTATTTTTAAGTAAATTTTTACTATATCTGAATAAATTTTCATTTGAAATATGAGATGTGTGTCTGGAATTGTCTATAGTTTTTGCAAAAAGTAAAATTTGGACTTAAAATTAAAAGAGAACCAGATTGAAAAGCTGTATCATTTTTCACTTTAAGTGTTATGATAATGTGACACCTCTCCTCGTTTATCGTTCTAGACCTATCCTAATGTAATTATAAACTGGTATGATCGACTGTTTATCAATTCTTGCGGACGTTGTCACGAAAATTAATATACTTTTCGAATGAACACGGCCAATCAAAGCATGTTATATCGCGGTACGTTATTGGCTTCAAACCTACTTCATTGTACAATCACGCGGGTCTCTCAGATAAATTACCGGTACCTCGTCGAATATGCTCGAGGCTCTGCAAGGTCGACCACATCATTATTCTTATTCACGCGTAATTGACAGCTTCCGGCAAGAAGTTTGCAGGTGCTGCTGGAGCAGCGAAAACCAAACCACGTTTTCTTGCTTTCAATCGTCTCCTAATGAGTTCTAAGACTTTTCTTTTCGTACTTTTGCGTTTTTTGCGTCGACTTCTTTCCGCACCCGAGTGCTCAACTTTGCAGCGCAACTTCGGGCAAGTTGTTGTTGCGCGATCCAAATACCAGTATCGGATTTATAGCCAGAGCGTTTTTCTCGCTCTGCCGAGCCCGACGTTGCAAATATCGACGAACATCATTTCGGCATTACGCCGGCGTCTTCACGAGTTCCGGAAAACTTTTCGATGTTTTCCAACGCGAGACTCGTCGTGCGAAAAATTACGGAAGCCGTGTAACAAACAGTTTAATTAACGCTGACGCCGATTGCCGGATTCTCCATCGAGTAATTAGGTCGCTTGTAATTATTTTAACGACTTTGCGCGACCTGTTTGCTTATAGGGATGAATGTTGTGCTAAGATAATTTGACAGTGTAATTGATTACCTCCGATAGCATTCGTTATTTAGAAACAAAGTTCGGAATCCGCAACACTGAGATGAAAAGAAAAATCCAAATAAACAAAAGTAATTTTTATTTAAGACTGAATTCTTTTATCTTTTGTCAAACTTCTAAGACGATATCGAATGACGAGTTAAATAAGAGTCTGATTGTAGTTTATCTCTATCCTCATCCAAAGCGAAACAAACCTCTAAAGATGTCGGGTTTCTAACCCATCAGATAATCGATTTTCTACTTCAAGAAAAAGAACTATTCCAAAAAATGGCGATGTCAAATTGTGTGAGTACGTGACATTAATTTTCTTTTAAGCTTTTTTATCTCCTTGAAACCTTGATATTTTTGGAAGTGCCCTTATATTAACAATTATCATAATAGATGGAATTTTGAAACAACAAATAAATAATTCAAAATCAGAACAATATTTCTGGCAATATTTTGAACAATATTTTTCGATATATTGTATTGTATTTTCGTTATATATGACTAAAGAATCCCCAAAAAATATCGATATAACTTTACTGAGTTATCGAGTTTCTTAATGTAATTAGATTGCGTCTGATTATATTGCGGCTGGTATATACGGCTTGCTGGCAAAACAAGTTTTAATGAACAATTTTAGACAAAAGTTTACACAGGGAAGCTAATCTGCGAGGATACATTTCAATTTTTCATCCGTCAAATCACGTTCGCGATCCGATCAAAATCCAATGAACGAAAGTTGCCCAACAAACGTCGCCAAATGATCCGACTTTTTCCATCGCGAGAATTCTGGATCTGTTATTGCGAAACTATCGGCGCTCAATATCGCCGGCTTCTTTTACTGAGACGTCCTTTTCGTGTCGTCGCTGCCGCAGGAAATTGATGTTTGAGCAGGCGACGGTCCGCAAAGTTATTTTCTAATTGGTTGGTCTTTTCTGTTCGATAAAGAGGACGATTTTCGATGCTACACTCGTCTCGCGTGCTACTCTCCCGCTGCGCTCTTGCTCCATTTGCTGCAATGTCTTCAAATGGCTGACACTGAATCTTCTTTTGACGATTAAGTACGAAGTTCATTGATGGTCCTCTTTCGTGAGCGAAATTAACTCTCAAATAAATTTCCCATCACTTCAGTACACACAGCAATTATGAGCTCTTCGTAGACTTCGAAGATGCTTCGAGGTGCGTTATTGTTTCGCGCGCAACTTTTCAGCTCTTTTTTATATGTTCGAAGCAAAGAGCAAAGAGCTTTCAACGAAAACGATCTCTGACTTTTGATTTCAACATTCAATTCAGCACTTTTGCGGCATTTTTTTTCACACCGACGTTTAGGCCAGCTTATTACTCCTGATAAGCTAATGGCAATGCTTGAGATTAAATTTTATTTACAAGTACCACCAAAGAAGCTTGGATTTTATCTGAGAGAAATTATGATCATCATGATGTTAGTTTTTTATCGTTTTTTTGTTATTTCAAGGAAAAGACATTTTTAATAAAGCAAAGTTAAAAAGCGGTCCATCACTTTGTAACCACGAAGGAAGGATATTATGGACTCATCAATAGTTGAGAAATTTAATGACTGCGCAGCAAAAGAGAATTAACCAGCGACGATGGGAATGGTTCGAATTGCATAACTGAATTATGTTTGATTGATTGAACCTCCAGATTTCATTTGGATTTATTTTTAATTAATTATTCTTCAGTTCGATACAATAATGAAATTGACTCTAATTGCATTTTATGGCATCAGTGATTTGACGAAATATATATTTCCTGGTGCATTATGATCAGATTTTAATCGTAATATTTTATGGTACCTAAGTAAATCAGTTAAACCGATTATATTATATATTTAGGTTTGTTCAGTTGCGCCTATTTGATAAAACCTAATACAAATTCTGCGTTTAGAATTAAGGAGCGCAGTTGGATCAAATTAATTTATAACAGTTGCACCGAGAAAGATTTATCTGAAAATAAATTCGATGAAATTAAGCTCGAATTATAAATATATATATATTTATCAAATATTTATTGTAATCGAAAAGAATTATTTTTCTATTTGCACAGAAAATTTTTAGTTTTGTTAAGTAGAACAAAAGCATAACAAAAAATATTTACTGAATTGAATTTTTCAAACAGCTCAGCGATGTTAAAGAAAGTAATCCATTAAAAAATCATAATTATAATGCGACATAAACTATATTTTCTGTATTTCTGAGATAAACAGAGTTGAATTATATAAAAAAACTTTCTGTAAATATTCGATTATGTATGTCGCGTAAATAAAATATTTAAATGTTTACTTTCTTGTTGGAGCAAAGTAGATGGAATTTAAAGTTTCAGAATTAATTGTATTACGATAAAAGGTAAACAAATATATTTGAGTTTTTTTACCTTGAATGTTAATGGATTTTTAATGTTTGTTAGCATTACTCCTACTAATTAAAAGTAATCCATGGCGTGGTAAAAGCGATAAAAGCTCGAGTAATAAACACTTTCTAGGCTACCCAATGCAAATTATTTTTGTAATTTTTACCGGGCAAATTTGTACTTTTCATCGCAACCGTTTCAGCTTCGCATTCACTGCAGCGTTAAAAATAAAATCTTGTCTGAGTTTTTCGGTTTATTATCGCATGTGGTGTAAAACTCCGTGTAGTTGTAAAGTGCAAAATTAGAAGCAATAAAAAAACAAGCGGAAAAAAAGAATCATAGCCGGCGGGTGCGTACGAAGGTCATAAAATTTTGGAAAAAAAATGAATGCTGGATAAAGGGTTGCGATCCGCATGTGACACTTGGTTTAAAAAGCGAACGAAGTGCACGTATACACACATTGTGCTTCTTTTATCCTCCTTGTCTTCTTTCTACGCCTCGGCTTTTATCCGTCGACCCTCGAGTGCAGAGTGTGTTGTAAATATTTATATAAGGATATGACTCGGAAAAAGAAACTCCTTCGTTTTAAGCTGATTATGCGTACATCGCGTTGGTTGTGTGCAACCGCAAAAGATCACTCGGTCGGACGTTGTGACAAATCTTTCTAGAAAATTGTCACTCAGAGCACCGCGAGTTATGAGATGCATAATTATATCAGCTTATGCAGAAATTGCGAGACAGGTCTTAATTATTTTTCATATACGTATGAAGGTATATTTGATTTCATTCGATCTCAAACATTATGAATAATTCTGATTAATGCATTTTGATATTATTATTTCAATAAAAAACAAATTTTATTCTTTTAATGAATTCAATTGTTTTTATTAAACAAGAATATCAGAAGTAAACATCAGTTATTATTCTAATGTGCCATTGAGAAACGTATTTGTGTAATATATTCAAGAAAGGATCATTCAAATTAATTCTATAGATTTGCTTCTGCCATGTGAAAGATAATAACAGTGCACAGTGATACATCCTGAACAGGTGCAATGACCATTGGACGTCGAGGACAATGTGAAGTTAGAATTAACATTATATGAGGATGTCCGAACGTTATAAGCAAGGGGGATGAAAAAGGAAGAGCTCGTGATAAAGTCTCGGAAATACACGATATTCTTAATGTTTGCATCGTCACAATGCAAACGTAAAGTGCTTAATTCTAATTAGGCTTCACTTTCCTACAGCAAACAATAATGATGATGCATATAGACATATTCTATAGTTTCATGATGTGATATTTTTAAATATCACATCATGAAAAAAAAAATTTTTTATTAATGAAAATTGTAGGAGGAAACAAAATTTGAAATACAAAATACGAGTTTAAGCCAAATTTAGTGTTCTATGTAGCTCCAAGCTTTCAGGCCAATTAAGATTTGTTTCAAACTTGTGCAACCATTGTTTCCTTGCGGCAAATCGGGTTATGATTTTATAGATTATTATCATACATGACGCTAACAATCCGACAGAGTTTTTACTGTACATTATCAATACCTCGATTGTACAATCGTAACGAAAGCCCGCGGAAAGTGCTCACTGTCTTAACAACTTCTAGTTAGAGATTTTTATGCTGGGTCTAAAGTGAATATGAAGCAAATATGAAGGGACTAGAAATGAAAAACTTTTCAGTTTGATTACACTGTGTAATAAATATTAGTTGAAATCGTGCCTAACTTTTTTCATTTAATACTTTCTAGAAAGTATTAAAAAAATATTAATCAAATGAAAAAGTTTGCTTTCAAATTCGAAGACAATTTACTTTTTAAATGGAAAAAGCTATATTTGAATAATTTATATTTTTTACAGAAGCAAACTTTTTTAATGGATAAGATTCATTTTCTGTCTTCTTTATTGTTATAAAAACAAAAAAATTTTAGTTGCACAAAAATTTTTGTTACAGAGTGTTATTTAACACTGCCATTGTTCCTGACAATACAACAACAATGAACAAATAATCAGCTTATTTCGATCTGCGTTGTATCAATCGTTACGACCAATTGTTAACCAAAACATCACTTTCTCAACTCGCAAGTCGGGTAGTTGAAATTTATGCTCTATGCAAATTATGTGAATGATATTTTGTAGCTCGTAAAGTTGGGCACGGCTATGAAATGGTAAATCAAAATTTTCAGGAATTCACATCGACACATTTATTTGTTAAGTTTTGCTCAAATTCATGATTATCTGCAAAACTATTAATTAAAGTTAAAGAGCACATACTATAATTAATGTTGTTTGCAAATATATACTCGTTACAAAATTTTTTCGGGGCAATACAATGTGCGACCACAGGAATTATTTGAGATCACCTTTGTATGCATCATTTATTGCAACAATTTTAAATTAATTTCATCAACTAGAAATATCGAAAATTTAATTAATTTCGCATGCTAAATATGATCATGAACTTTATTGAATTAAACATCATTCCACACATTACTCTCTAAATCCGAAAAATTGAAAAAATCTCAGAAAAAGTGCATATAGTTATAGTTTATCTTTTCTTTCAAAAAGAAAATGAACTACTCTAGTAGAAATTGATCGGGCGTTTATAGGCCCCTATAAGGGAGAGCATTACAAGCCCTACAAACGCCCGATTAATTTCTACTAGGGTATAACTTTGATAAAGTGTATATGCACTTTTTCTGAGATTGTTTAACTTTTTCGAATTTAAAGAGTACAGAATTTATTTTATTGTTCGATTTCTACTGATTTCATATGTGAACTGAATACTGATTTCATATGTGGAGTTTGTAATAAATTATCAAAATTATTTTTTAGTATCAGAATGGCTTTCTTTTGAGTTTTTCATTGTGTAAAACAAAAACCCAATCACCTGTAATGGCTATACAGGATTTCTGTCTATAATTGATTATTATTAGGCTAATTTATTACACCTCCAGTATACCAGTATAAGTGACAATGTACTGACAAGTTTGACTCAGCACAACAACTGGCTTTCAGCGGAACCCGAGAAGCTGGTCTTATAAGGTCCGAGCGCGCCTGCAATATGTGCCGCTTCCGTTAGGTGTTAGCCAGGCGTCGACTCGGCGTAAGATTTCAGGGGTGAAAGGACATTCAGTGGTGGGGTCGGCCGGTTCCGGTGCGTGCCCCATGTGGGAAAGTCCCACGCATGTTTCTTGCAAGTAAGTATAAGATCGAGCCTATCTGCCATCTCGCGCCCGGCAGCTACAATGTGCACCGTTTTTCACGTTTGCGTGTTTCATTAACATTTGGACGAGCGCGTCGACGCGCTTCGTTCGCGCGATGCTAATTAAGGAGACCAGCACGACCGAACGCTCAGCTCAACCGACGAAATGCAACGTGCATTTTCTGCGTAATTGTGCATTCTTACTTTTTTGATCCCACTTCCCACCCCCTCAGTCCGTTTTATATAAGTCGAGGAGTATTTGTGTGGTACTAATTATGTTTTTGTAATTGATGAATAAAGTGATTCATTTGGTGTAATTATATATTATCCCAGCATCTGCAATCAACAATCATAAAAGTGCACGGGGCTCATGAACGATTCATTGTTTCGGGGATGGCACAGTGAGAAAAGGCAAAGGCCGATTTATTTGAAACGCAAGAGAGTTCCATGGAGTGCTTTTTTGGACACAAAGAAGCCTACTGTTTCTTTGTTCGGGCAACCTCCACGCTTTAATTGAACCTGATACAGAAGAAAAAAGAGAACGCTGTTTAATATAATTTGGTGAAGGATTCTGTGATGAATACTGCGTGTTTTTCGTTTGTAATCAAGAATGGCTTAAATGGGAACAGCAAACACTAAAAGTTTTGTCGTCCGAAAAGAAAAACTTTCTCGTTGTTTGTTAGCAACATTTTTCAGTTCTAGCAGGCTGAATATTTACTTCAACCACGCCAAAACTTCTTCATTTAGGAATAAGCTAATTTATTACTCCCCGTTTTTTTTGTTGAATAATAAAATATAGTTTGAGAAATATTAACTACAAAATTTCGTCTAAACGTAAAGTAAAAATATTTACTGATGATCGGTAGATTTATATTTATAAATTAGACTCGAACATTATTCTCATTTTTAATCTCCATGTAGAGTTGAATTGTAATTTTAATGGAAATTAAGTCATTACCTTTACGTTAATGAAGTTTTCTTATGTATGAAAAATGATGCAACGTTCAAGTAAGATAATATCAATCGTAAGATAGAAAGTGCAGTTTACAATAGATGTAACAAAAAAAAATCTCAAATAAGTCACGTATGGGTTTTACAACAAAAAGAAAATATTTCCCAAACGACACATTTGGATAATGAATTACTATTGTGTATACGGTATTGCGTTTGTTTTGTTTAAATTCAACGACTATGAGGAGAAACTCCTGTTGAACGAGAATAATGTTTTCTTTTACACTGCTTTTCATATATGCAACGCATACAAGTTTCAGCTTCTTGCCAATCTACAGTTAGATTTATTATTAAGTAAATGCAAATGACGAGATGAAATGATGTTGATCATTTTCACCATTAAGTTAATCGATTTACAATTTCTGATATTGGTTCTGTTTAAATTATGAATTTAAAGCGATTTTCGCGTGTTAATCATCACGCACTTCATTTTAATATGAACACTGAAAACGGCATTTTACAAATTATGGAAATACACACTTACAACCTGCGCCCATGTATATAATCATGATTTTAGAACTGTCATTACAACATTTCCTTTTTAATGGCAGATAATTTTGCGTTATGAACAAGTTTGCACCAGTAAGACAACACTGCAGTTAATCGTCGTTTAATGACATGAGGCAGGGCATGTAATAAACAGCAATTAGTTAACCCTCGATCAAGAAGAATGCTCGCATTTAATTAACATGCGTGGTGATTTTTTCACTGAAAATGTTTTAAATACTCCAAGAATTGTCTGGAGAGTGGAATTTAATAAATATAAGAAAACTGTCACAGCTAGGCGGAATTTAGATTTGAATTTTCCATCTCATGAATGTGGATATAATTCCTGGAAATTTGTGATGAGAATATCGGTTTTAAATATGAATTATCTATACACTAAATTAATCATAAGAAAGTCATATTATTATTGAACGAATACATTTTTAAAAACCTTTTGAAGTCAGAAGATCTTTTGTTATTTCAATCCAAAATTTAATATTTATTGGTTATTAATTATTAGTTCTTATAAAATTCATGAAATTATAAATATGCAAATAATTACAAAAATAATGATTCCGATATGATGAAAATGTAAATATAATATGATTTACATTTTTTAAATTTTTAAAAAAAACTCTAAATTTTAAGTCATACATATATTATGTCTTAAAAATTAGAATTTTCTGTTATAATAGTGTCGAGAAAAACCATCAGTTTCATATGTTCTTTATATACTTCTTACATTTCCGTTACTAACCCCGATTACGACAAACAATGAACTGTGACTATGAAATTTTTCGTACTGAAAAATGACCATGACAATGTATATATAGTTTAAGTGAAATATAAGTGAAAAAAGTTGATTCTGGTGAAATTAATTTTGAAAAGATCCAAGCTACTTTTATAGAATTTAGCCTAGTTAATATTGTCATGTGTTGATATGTATACGGATGTCGCAGTTTTTGGTCCGAGGCCGAATCCGAAGGGTTAATTCGGAAAATAAGTAGGTGAAAGGGAGCGACTGTATTGGTTTGCTTGAGGAAACATTCGTTCATCGCAGGTGCAGTGGACATTTATGGTGAGAGCGACGTCGGCAAAAAATAAGCTCGAAAACGAACGCGACGGAGATCGAATCGAACGTGTACGGCATCTTGAAAGGACCTAAAAGCCCGGCGATCATCGTGAAAAGCCGCAGAGGAACATTAACGGACGGCACACACGGTTTGTCATATAGTACGAGCGCACAAATAAATAAACGTGGCATATAAATATCACGTATCGACGCTCGCGAAGTCAACGTGAAGTCAAAGTCGATAATTTATCGCTTGGTGCTCTGGCATATTTGCCGTGATTTATTTGCAAATTGAATACCGGCAACGCCACCTGTACGTGAGGATTCTTCCGTTCCGTTGAATTTCACGCAGACTTCACAGTCAAGGAAAAATGAGTTACATTTTGTTAAATGGTTTTATTGAAATAGCCACAGCCTGCGATCAGTTTTGCGAAAATGTGAAATTGTCTTTTTCAACCTCCTGGGCGATCTCAAAATTCTTCTCTAACTATTTAATAAAATTTCTATTATGGTGTAATTGATCCCAGAAAGATATCATTCTAGCAGTTTAAGTATAGAAGATTAGAAGAATAAATGTATACGAAGCTTGAAAGTTATAGAAGAATGTCAACTTATGGGCCAGATTCATAAAAGATCAGAAAAAGACAACGTTAGAATTAAAGCTGCATGTTATTCATTTCATATTCGACCTTCACAAATTTATTACATTGTGAATAACCATCAGGTCGGCAATGCTTTGTAATGGCATGTGAAAAAAAGAACAAAGCTTGGCAGTGAAAAAACGAACAAGGAACGTAAAAAAATATTCTGGCCTTTGACACTAGTCATCCCTCACGAAACAAAATATATGTCAACATATACACAAAAATATATGTCGGAATATAGTTAACTATATTTCCGGCAAAAAGTTATATATGTAATATATATTTTTGAAAT
>JAPYZS010000944.1:0-24250 GCA_030522925.1 Trissolcus japonicus
AAAATACATGGTAAAATATATGTAAAAATATATATAAAATATATTTTCAGCGGCAAAAAGTTAGCTATTTTAAATATATATCATTTTTCCGTGAGGGATTTTTCAACGTAGTTTTAACATGATACAAGCATGTTTCTTTTATTTACATATACAATTCGTAATACCATTTTTTTTATCCCTCCTTTCAAAATATTTAAGCAAAATTGTGCAACACACGAGGTTATAGCTAATTCGGAACGTTAGCGAATTCATGTTTTTTTTGGTTCCAACAAAAGTCTTGAAAGTTATATCTACCTTAAAGCAAATGAACTTGGAATGAATTAATGAATGTGATGCAGATTATATTTGAGTCAACATAACTTTTCGAGCGGAAGGAAATTTTACTCTTTTCATCCACCACCTATTCAATTACCCAGATTATATTTTCATCAAAATGTTAAACGAGATGTTTTCAAAAGGTTAGAAAAGCTTGCGGAAAAACGTAACAAAAAGAAATTTTCTACAGAGCTCGGAATGGCGCGTAGAGAAACAAAATGTAACCGGCTGCATTTGAGTTTGGAGTGTCAGGGCCACGTTTGGAATTCAGACGTCTGAACAAGCGCGTCAAGAGGCATCCTGCATCGAACCGGTCCCCTTTTACTTTCTACACTACATTTCATTTTCGCGCTCGCACCACCCGAGCGTCTGAGATTATGCATTATACAATATCACGCGCGGCTGAAACGAAACGCGCCGCGACACATCTTTTGCATATGCTGGTATTTTTGTTGCAAAGCAATGTGCATACATACGAGAACAAGCTAACCCAGCGCCGCACGCTAATGTCGACTCACCTGCAACACAAAGAAAAAAAAATATTATTTCATGGGATGGAAGCATCGGTGAAAATATGTTTAGTCTGGCAAAAAGCGCGAGTCGCATTGATCGTCGCTGACGAGCCTTCAGCTTGCTGGAACAAAACATCGCTCTTGCAAAGACCACACGACAGACACATGTTTTTGCGCAACATGAAAAAGTCACAAACATTTTTCGTTGTTGTGTTTTATTAATCGTATCGCGCTTTATCGTTCGTTTTCATTCACTCCTGACAATGAATCGCACGAAAACGAGATCGCACTCTTGCCTGTCAAACATTGTTGAGTCAACGGAAAAAATGTATTATATTTTCATTGTGTTTCAAGTTAATCAATTATACATAGTTGTTGATTTTGCAAGACTTTTGTTCGCTTGCTTGAAGAAAATAAATTTACGGTATCCCACGCAGACGAAAATATACTTTGAAAATATAAATAAAATCAATTTTTTATATATAAAATATATTCAGGCAATAAGTATAATATTTGGTTTATATTTTTTTTATAAACTTCATTATATAAATTTATGAAATATAAAATAAAACATACTTTGTATATCAAAGGTTTGTAAAAAGCGGCAATAAGTATAATAATATAAAATATATTTTAGCGACTATATTTTCATCCGTGAGGGATTTAATATAGTTTGCACTTTTATGTTCAAATTAAACTAATCGACCACTGAATTATTGATTCACAAATACATGAATCGTGAAATCGAGTCATTCGCGGTAACAGCAAACACTTTATACGGTGCAAATTAAAGAATCAATGTCAATGAAGCCGTAACAAAATAAAGTTATTGTGCAGCAACCTTGCATGAGAAATAGGATTGCTTCACGAGGAATCACGAATTTCGTAACTTTGTTACGCAGAGGGTGAATTTCAGCACTATTTACTCGAATCGCGAGATTGCAAACTGTGAAATTTGTTGAAACAAAAGTCGGTTCAAGTGACGGGGAGTAATTTTTTTCTTCTCTGCACGAGAATAATTCATACGTTCGTAAGTGAAAAATTTATTCAATCAATCGTTTTAGGAGAATAGACTGAATCGCAGAAAAGTCAATTTATCATTTTTAGTGAGACAAACAGTTTCTGGTGGTTGGCCGCCAATTTGAATCTACACTGGCCGAAATAAAAAATGCAACACTTTGTACGTCATTCCTATGAGAAGGGTTGCGATTTTTATTTTTGGACTAGTGCATTTGGCTAACAATCGTGGATAATAACGTTAAACCAATGCAAGCCATAAAAAAAATTGATTTTTCTCTTCGGTGATAGTTTGTCGAGCTGTAAAATATTTAGTTTACGCGCAAGAATGAAAATTCTTGAGTGTGAAGAATTAGGTTAGCCTGAGATATTCGCACATTCTGCCTCGCGGGAGTTTGCATTGGTACTGTAGCCGCAAGAGGGCATCACACAAACTCGGAATTTATACAACAATTTGCAGTGGCGCTACTACTATTTGCATAATTCTGCTGTAAAACATGTAATGCAGATACGATATGAAATGAAATCGTTGGAGTGGAAGAATTTCCACAATGGAACCAGCAGGGGTTTGATGCAGCGCACGTTTCCGATCGACAACGGTCTCTTCTGGTGAAAAATACCTCACCGACAATAGTCGATGTGTTCAATGTCGGTTAATTTTGTGGGTTTTGACATGCGCCAATTATACGAATGAAAATTCCGTGTTCATTGGAAATAACTTTTTTTTTTCCATCTATGAGCATTTGGCGACGAAATAACATGCAAATAAAATGTCGTGAAAACACAATTTATTGTAAAACGGGAGATGAATCAAATGGCTATACGCTTGTAACGCAGATTGGTTCAGTACGATGAAACACAAATTCAGTAAAATAGATGTTTTTTCGACTATTTATTTTCTCTGAATTCAGTAACGAAAGTTCAAAATGCCTTAAAAACAAAATTACTTGTCTGATGTAATTCACGTTTCATCTTTTTTCTCGGTTGTGAAATACTTCAAAAGAAAAAATAATTTGAAAAATACTAATGTCTATTCACTGGTAAAAATATCAAATGTAAAATATTTAAAAAAAACGAAGTTACAGATTTTTTTAATATGAATGATGATACGATGTTTAAAATAAGTTTTTAAAGTTTCATCTATTAAGTACATTTGACGTATTTCATATATAATTAGATAAATTTAGTTTTAGGATCAAATACACTGGATGTTAAACGTATATCAAATTATTCATATATGTATAATTGGTGAAAAATGTATTAATTTTTTACTAAACAAACTTCATGTGACGTCAATAATTGAATGTTACAGAGAAGAAAAATTAAGAATATTATTTTTATTATTACAAGCCTTGTCACGGCGGGCAATAAAAGTGGGGCACAGTTTCCTTCTGTTCGAGCTTTTGCGAAATGAATTCCCGGTACAAAAGATAAGACTAATTATCACCATCACAGCAACAGTGGTTAAAACACGGTAATTGCTATTAACGCAACATTATTATATATACAAGCGCCCGTAAGCATCACTGCATTTCAAACTTGAAAGCCCACCTTATCAAAGAATGTCTTTCAGCTTGACACCGGTGTTTGTAACAAATTCATCGATTCGACATTCTATTATGTCATGCATTCAGAATGTGGAAACGTGCCGAAAATATTTTAATACTGCACAACTTGATGCGTTCTTTAATTTTTATTTTAATAAATATATATTGAACATCATAAGAAAGTTGATAAATTGACATAACTGTGCGGCTGCTGAATACTCGCCGGATCATGAATAATAATTTAATACCTCTTGAACCGTTCTGGTTGAGTATATTTACAATTGATAAAGCAAAAAAATGATGTCAATGTAAGTAATGGCGGTAAGTTCGCGTGAGTGGAAACGAATCATACATTTATGTATCGGCGTCGCAAAGTAACCACCGAAATAGACTACCACTTATATCGCTTTGGTATCGAAAACATAAAAAAATGCTGTTTTTCACTCTAAGAAGCACTCCCGGTTACCATTCTCTGCCTGTCGATGTTTATTTGAAGAAAAGTGTATGTCGGCGATTTTTAGCGTTCTGACGAATTGTTTAGGAACGTGGTGAATAATATCGTGTCAATTTCTGCCCTTCGTGATCCATGAAATAGATTGAAAATCAATCAAGAGTAATATTTCATCGAAATACTATATATGCTGCTTGATAAATTATGCGTAGCACTTTGGATTCTAGAAAAAAAGCGACAATATATTTCATGGTTGTTTACAATAAAATCTTTTCAAAATAACCGCAGTCAGATAATAAAATTGTCAGCGCTAAGCAAATAAATAGATCAATATTTTATATCAATTTTACATGCAAGTGTTAGGCAGATAACATTTGTTAACTGAAAAATCTTTCGCAATTTGGTTTTGTACTCTTTTAATTCAAAAAAGTGAGAAAGTTATTGAATTATAATATTATATAATATTGAAGATATTATTATTGATCAATATATAGAAATATAATATTAATATAGAGTGTTCCTAATGATTGTAATCTCATTGTAATCATCGCTGTTATTGGCTATTCTTCTCCGCAGAGAATATTTCATTGAACAATGTCGAGAATCAAATCCGGCAACATCTTATACTCGCCCCATGGGAAACTCAAGCGCAATGTAATACGGCTGTTGCAGATCGTGTCGCTCGAATACGAGTGCTCTGCTGCAACCACATATATGTATATATATATATACATATATATCCTAACGCTCGGCCTCGCGTGCGAGAATAGATCATGATGTCTGTTGTCCTTTCCCCCGTGTGTTTTATATTCAATCACAACAAAAAGTTGTTCGATTGCTTACGCGTCTGTATTACCGCGATGGAAAACATCCAGCCTGCTTTTTTATTCGATAATAAAACTCCTTCTACGCAAGGATTGATCAGAAAAACCTCTTTTCGATGATGGTTGATGAGAATCGCTTTCAGCATATGAGATCATGGAAATTGTTATGAAAAATAAATCGTTGGAAAAATAAAATTATAAGATATTAATGTCTATAAAACATAAATTTGTTTACCTGTGGAAAAAAGTTCAGGTCTGATCGTAACTGGAAATAGTCCTGATTAGGTCAAAATATGTCAAATTTTATAAAATTTTATCTGATTCATGTTTGATTTTACATGATCAGACAAAATTTTGTCGAATTAGGTCCATTTTCAGGTCTGATCAGGCCTGGAAAATGAGTAGATCTAATTGATATCAGGAAAATTCTAATTTCTAAAAAAATTATTTTTTGAACAATTGATTGTTTGACAAGAATCTCGTGAAAATTGACGCCCAACAGTTTATCCTGTCGTAAACCATAAAATTCAATCCCATTGATTTGCCTCCAGGGGTTAGCTCTTATTGCCACACTGGTATTACAGGATATCAGCTTTAGTGCAGAAGTTTGAGGAAAAATCCACAATTCGATTCTCTGGGCGATTATTATTCGTACGCCGTGCATGCCTACGCACAGAGTTTCATTTCAGCTCACTCATAAGATACTTTGAATGCACTTTTGACCCGTTCGACACCAGTTCTTGACTTATTTTTATGACACTTTTACGACAAAATTTCTACGCAAGAGTCATCGGAATATTTTTCAAATATTGTATTTCGTTGTGCATTTTAGTATTCATAATTTCCAGTTGACCGTCGAAATAGTCCTATTAAGACTCTTAGATTCATGTCATCTGAAATAATTGAATCATATAACTCGATTCAATATTGCTATAAATATTTCAGTTCAACATGCTTGTTAGTAAGGGTATAAATAAATAATCACTTTTTGTGCAGAACAAAGGCAATACATACGTTATATGTTAATATACTTGCAGAAGACGCCGGAAAATATTACAGTTTCAGAACTGTGTGAGACTTCATGTAACCCCCTGTGAGACTTAAATAAGAAGGAAGCTTTTTGTGCCAAACACGGTTAAATCTGGTGCAAACAAACAAATCTCTATCGGCGTGCTGGGGAAAAGCGGAAGGAATTAATCTACGGCTCGACGTGAAAAGATGTTAGGTAAAACACGAATCACAAGACGGTTGACAGTCTGTCTGTTGGGCGTGTTTATACTTACGAGCTTACGCGGTTAGTACGTAAGTCTGCGTGCAAGTGTGGGGTGAAGTTTTAAGCTACTTGAACAGCTCGATGAGTGGCGGCGAAGTCGGCGTAGGCGTCAACATTGCACGTCGTACGAGCGTCGGTAAGAAAGAAAAGGGGGTGCGCGACTGACATATAGTTATGGTTCAGGGACAAGGTTCAGGGTTCACGAACCTAGATGCGAGGTCACATTGTGCCAGGCAGTGTGTGACCCCCACATCAATACAAACGAGCTGCTGGCATCGAGCCCGCAGCCGAGAGACGTAGAAAAGTAGCGTCTGCAATGATTCCCCGGATGTGGTTTACCGCGCAACCACCCCGTTCTCTACACTTGCTTATCCTTCACATTTGTTTGGCCAGCCGTCGTATATTAGTGATATGGACTAACTCAAACTGATGACCCAACGCTGCAAACTCCAGGTTTAAGCATGCCGAACGTTTAGTGTGTGCTGTTGTGTAGACACACACACGTAAGCGATGCTTGGAAGACGAAGGATCAGTGCGCTAAAAAAGAAACGACCTCTTTGTGCCGCCTTGCGATTGACCTGGATCAACGCGAACGATTGTCCCAGCAATTTTCGATTTTAGCCTGGCGCAAAAAAAGGTTGCACTCGGTTTTATATGCTGAGGCGATAAAAAAACGTGCAAACGTTCCGTTTGTTTTACGACGCCACCGCTTGTTTGGCTCGTGCTCCGCTGTTTAGAGCACGAAGACAATTTATACCCGGGTTATTATTTCCTGGCATTGTCGGAAGTGCTTTTTAGCGAACATGTAATATTCAACAAATACTGGCGGTCGGCATAATTCTCGTGAGTTTCCAGATCGTACGATCTCGTTCGTACATCTCGAAGGGTCGCCCCACGACAGATTTTGTTTTTCCTATTCAAACAGAATTTGAGAGTATAAAAAATCTCTTCAGAGATTTTTTCGAAAGGGATCACTCTTTCGACAATTGTCGAAAAAGTGATCGAAATCTGTCGAAAAATGTATTTGTCAATAGGAAAAACCTTGATCGCAAGGATCCACACAATCACGACAACCTGTCAATTAACTTTCTGAAGATTTTCTCGAAAATAGCTTTCCGCAGTTTTATTGGTTTATCAAAAAGCAGTTTGCTGCAGCTGGCTTGTTTCATCTTGTTTCCTGTCACTCTTCCATCGATAACTCTTTATGAGAGTATTATTATGAAAACGCAACACTTCAATTTTGAAATTGTTTTTCTTTATTGGATTTGAAACACCTCGAACGTCCTCAAGAAAAATCGAGTTTTCGTCAAACTTCAAGTCAAAACTTGCAAAAAATGAATCCCGGGTCTCCGCACGTGTTGAAAACGCGTCACGAGATCTCGCACCTTGACCCAATTTAGTTCCCGAAGCACAAATCATTAAACGTTAAAAGCCTAAGAAAACTTCTCTTTCAAATCCATTTCACCCCTAATATCAAAATGATTTGCATCCTTTCCAACTACGAAACTTTGTACTTCGCAGGCACCGAACATTCACCATAAATCCTTTGTATTCAACTCGGCAAAAGCTTGGCTCGTGCAAATGTGTATTGCAATTTTGCAGACAAAAATGTTTTGTTGCGTTTATCTATAAAGTTCGCTTTCGCAGCAGCGATTCATCATCGGTCCGAGATACCATTTTTGCTCTCTGAAATGGAGCCTGATGTCTCGAAAAATATCTCAGTTCTTGGTATCTCGCGCCCGACAAATGCACGTCATACTCCAACGAGGGTGAACACCCTCGGAAACAACGATCGAAGTAAATAGCGACCCTCGGCCGCGACCCTCTCGAGTGTTGGAATACCTGGCGAGCGTGTGTATACACGAACCAATTACGAGTGTCCCGGGTGATATTCTACGCACGAGTCTTCTCAAGGGACGAGGCGTTGAAAAGGGGCTCGAGTTGCAAAGAAATCCGGTCCATTAATTAAAGACGCACACACCGACCAAACTATTCCCGTAATCACATTCAGTGTCGCATATTAAGCGACACCCCATGCAGGCTGGCCATATTTACCAAGTCTCGACGAGTTAATTAGTATCATTCGTAGGTACCCTGATTTGCAAAGGGGACTTGTCCTTTGTATAAAACTTGTACTATGTCACGGTTTGAGGAAAATCCGGGTCGTAATATTACTGTGGTATTTTTGGCAATCGGAATTGTATCGACTTCTGAAAATAATATCGTACAATATCGTTTCAACTTGCAGTGATTGATCGAAAAGTAAAAGCAATTAAGATAAAAGGTTATTCGAGTTTCATATGTCGAAAGGTATTTACGAACTGTATTGGACTAGTCAAATGGTATCTCACGTCCGGAACTTGTTGAACACTGAACATTGAAATGTGCCCTTAGGAATAGGAGAACACTGGGCAATCAAATATAGAAAAGTAGAAAGTAAAGTTATGTATTGAGAGAAATGTGCGACAGTAACGAATGTTTCAAGTAGAATTTGTTTTTTTTGCCGAGTACACGATCGCTTCCGAGTGTCAATAAATGCGAGAAAATGTTCCTAATATTTTACAACTTCTAACTTTTTGATTGGAATTCTTACAACCGAATATTGGTTTTATCAACATATTTGTTTACGTTTCTGTGTCAAAGAAATCATTTAATTTTCGTGGTTAACTTCATTATGTTTTTCCTCAGTTTCATTTTTGTTTCGTTTTTTAAACTTCATTTCTAAGTTATAAGCGTAAAAAAATGCAGATTTTCATCCAATTAAATATTTTCAACTTTGCTCATCAATTTCCTTATCATACGGATTTTTTTAATTCTTGCAATTACAAAAATTAAAAATATTTAAAAAAACACTTAAAATAATCAAATTATTACAACATGAATGCATACAAAGATGAATTTTTGAATATTTATGCAAACCTACTTTTTTATGAATTGATAGAAAAATATAAAAACAATTAGAACTAATGAGTGAATAATAATACACATCAAGATATTTATACTGATTGTCTCTCATATTTCATTTTGCGACGAACAGGATTTAATCATTATTCCATGCTCTAACTTCTTGACTTAAAATTTTAATGTGCAAAATTTGTATCTTCTTTGCATTAGACTTAATTGTCTTGGAAAAAATTTAAAATGTTAAAATGCTTGCCTCTAGAGTTTTTTCTTGACTCAAATGGTTCTTTCTGTGAGTGGGTAGCATATAATGTACTGTTCACCATCACATTTCATAGTCGAGTTCGCTTCTATTTAAGCAATTGAGTTCTACCTTCGAAAATTGTTTGAGAAAAATGTTCTATTGCGATATCTAAGCGAAAATGGATAATATTATAACTATGTATAATGAACATGTCAACTGAGTACGTGAATTACATCACATCCAGAAAACAAAGCTCAACTTCACAATATCATCTTCACAGTACATATATATACTTTTCGAAAGTTTTAAATTCATCAACATTTCATGTAAAATATATTTTTTCTTGATACTGGATTGGTAGAATAAATTTTGTTGTTGAAATAAAAGTGAAAATTGATTCATAACCACAAACTTCAGACCATTCCCGAGAAAAAAAAATTCTGTTCTGATCAGACCTGGAAATATTCCTGATTAGGTAAAAATATATTAAATTTTCTAAAATTTTATCTGAAATTTTGTCGAATTAGGTCCATTATCAGGCCCGATCAGACCTGGAATTTTTTTCCCGGGTTGTAAATTTTTTCTTACAGAAAAGAAATTTATTTACATTTGTAATAAAAAAAAATGAAGAAAATACAAATGTAAGCACTGAATGGAACTGAAAAGTATACCGAAAGAACAACGTCATCTTTTCATACTCATCTACAGGAGATTAATGATTTCACGCCTGGTTTGCTTCCTGTCATAGTCGTGGTTATTCGTTTGTTTCTTGTTTCTGCTCGTTTCATCCTTGTCCTTATATTATACTTTTTGAGACGATTTCGTCCGCAAACTCTGCCAATCTGCTTGTCTTTGTCTCGTTCTTTTTGTCTGCGCACTGCCGAGACGTGAAATTACTGCAATTTAAATAGCCGGTGCTACGAGATTGGACAAAATTGACGGTAGAAACCGGAGTGGACACTTGCAGTAATAATTTAGCTCGCGCTGACTTTTCGCGTGACTAAATGCCAGTTTAGTCAATGTCCGCCTAAGTGTTACTGAAAATTAAATTGGTAAATGTCAATAGAACGCTATATTTGTTTTGAACAATTAATAGTATAAGCTTATTCGAAATTCGATTGTGTTTTGTCTTCCATTTGAATTGTTTAACTTGACACATGATATTATGTGTATCCATGGTAATGGAATACTTTGAAAGTTGTATCTAATGGAATATATGAATTTCAAACTTTCACAAGTTAAAAAAATTGAGTTCAATTCATTAAAAAAAAATTTAAAAAAACTAAAATAATTGTTATAACGAAAGATGCATGCAATCGCTAATGTATTTTTTTTTACTAATTTATTTTATTCCATGTGAAAATTTAAAAGTTGAAATTGGCATGTTCGAAATAATTTAAATTGTTATCGAGTTCTGATAACATGAATTAGATGGCATTGAATTACGTATTTTATTGGGTATAATGTAAAGCATATCTGTTTTTGCTTGTTTTCCGCTGCTCGGCGATGGGAAATGAAAATTTAATTAATTTCAAGCATTATTTTGCAATGAATGGCAAAAAAGAACTAGATAATCTTGCGACGCTTCTCGTGTATTTGAGATTGGATATAGGTTATTTGATGACACGTCAGTTTCAGAGTACAACAATGATGTGAACGCTAATTGAAATTCGTGGCGACCTGACGAGAAGCGCATATCATATTAAGAGATAGCTCAATGATGTGTTTCGAGATAATGGATATGTGTTCTAATAAATAATGTTGGTACCAAAAATAATATTATGATTATAATGAAAGTTATTATTTTTTCATTGCGAGCAGCTTTATTTATTTTCTTGCTAATTCCTTGTTGATCTTCCCGCAAGGACGATATATTTATATAAAATATATTTTTTGTAGGTAAAATATATTCCGGCAAGTATAATATATAGTTTATATTTTTTCATAAATTTCATTATATAAATTTATAAAAATATAAAATAAAATATATTTTATATATACAAATTTTATAAAAAGCAGCAATAAGTATGATAAAATAAAATATACTTTAGCGACTATATTTTCATCCGTGAGGGGCTGATAATAATAATTATGATCTGAGTAAAATATTTTGAATTTTCTTAAAATTTTCTCTTTTGTCGTATGATTAAAGCATAGATAAGAGACAGTTTACTCTATTAGTGTGACTACGTACTTTCGTGTGGCAAATGTATTACACTTGAAACGATAGGGCATAACGGAAGTAAGTGTTTACAACGTAATATTGCACGACATTAAAAGTACTTTGATCCTCTAAAAGTTTAAGAGAGGAGGCTCGGAATTTGATACTCTTGGCACAGTCAACGCAACGAAATTAACGTTGATGAAATTACGAGCAAGTTTTCTCACCTAATCACGTTAAAGTTGCAATGCGGCGAAATTTATATACAACCAAACGAGCCGCTTGCCTTCTTGCAATTCTCAAAACAACATGCTATAATTCGTGAAGTTATTTTTATTTCATACGTTCTTTATAAAATTTCAAAAAGTAATTTTCTATTCATCTTTTGTTGTATTCTTTAGAACACTTTTTTGAGTAAGCACATCCAATTATAGAAATTCAAATTGTATAATAGTTCCATCTCAAATATATGAAAAATGTTGTTATTTTTTTTTTAAATTATTATTTAATCAAAAATTTATACGAGATAAAAGTGAGACATAATAGTGCCAGTCGAAGAAGTTTTGCCCGCTTATTCAATTGCAACAAGCCGACGATTATGTTGAGTATCTCGTATTCTTACGTAAGCCGTTTTATCGGTAACCTCATATTGGTTGAAATGTAGGGATTAAAAGAACATGTTCAGGCTTAATCCAGGATAACGTCATTGGTAGGTGTACGTGTTTCCAAACCAATCGTTCCTATCTTGTTCGTCTTGTTTGCCTGGTAATTAAGTGTGCATAAAGATATTCAATGGTCCAAACAAGGAAGATATGCTGTTTCATTAAAAATTAATACCGCTTAAAGCTTGATTATTGAATAAGAAAATTAATATTTCAATAGGCATAATAATCATCATACTATCTAATAATGAAAAAAAATTATAGAATGTCAAAAAGGTATAACAAGAGTCCTAATTTATCATTCAGATTTTCAACAACAGGAATTTGAAGCATGATAAAAAAATAACAACAAATAAATTGGACTGAAACGAGGCGTTAAAAAACGGACTTGGCAAGTGGATTGACTACATGGATTTCCGTGGAGTGGTTATTCAAATCATTGCGGACTTCAAATGAACGTTGCGTGCTCTTTATGTGCCATTACATATCCACGACGTCCCTCATTGCGAACAAAGTACGTTGCATGGTGTGGTTGCGTAACGTAATCACATGATAAGCTAATAGAGACTGCATAAGCTGCGCATCTAATCAGCAAAATATTTTTGCACAAGGGTTCGTGATTCAGACGACATCAGATATTGTCACGTTAATTTTAAATCGAGAAATTTATTTTTTGGTAAAAATGTTATTTACATGATTGGATTTACGAGCGGAATAAATTTGATCTGCCTTCCGTTGTTCTGTGCTTAGCATATCCAGATGGAAATTATTGTACACTGTGTGTAACGCTTGACGTTGGATCCTCGACAGAACGGGCTTATCTGATCGTAGTGAGATCATAATATTATAATGCAGCATTCGCTATGCCAATTTTGTTATAGAGTAACTGTAATAGAGCCATACTTTTGAGATAAATAAAGGAATTTAGCTTTCAGCTTTACAGGTTTAGCTCGTGAATATGACTGATAGCAAAGATGACATTTAACCAGCACGAAGTATTAGTGATAATTATTTGTACTTGAGTTTTATAACAATCATTACGAATGCATCGAGATAAACTAATATCTAGATTACAATATAGTTCTGTTTGTGACTTTTTTTAAATAAAAATTAACTTTATATCTGCTTTCAGTACTTAGAGTTATAATTTAAACTCTTAAACGGGAGAAAGTTGCAAGACACGATATGTTGGTTAACTATTGCATTTGGTCGGTTATTGGGATTTCAGTCATAAATGTATATGTTTCACTGTTTGATATACATTAACAATTTTGTTAATGAATTCACTGTATGGGTACATATATATGTACCCATGTTCTCATGTAGAAATTGTCAAAAAAATCCAAAAAGGCGTTCGGTCCTAACTTGGACCAACTTGGCAGCCAAAGTTGGCAACCTAATTTTCGGCCAATATTAGAAAAATTGTTTTACCAAAGATGAATTAAACTCGTATGCTCAAAATTGACACCCGTAGAAAGTTCAATGTTGGTTCGATTTCGATAATTTGAAAAAATATTTGATTTGGCAATCTGAGTTGACCCAACGTTGGCTCGCCATGAAAAGAACGACGTTTCAACCCTAAACTTTGCCAACTATGGCATTAAGTTTGGCAGCCAACATTAGTCCAACTTTTCCATCTTTAGCCTAAAGTTGGACCAAGCGTAAATTTCTACATGGGTAGGTATGTAAACATTTTGTACCAGGTATGAAGTACTTATAGTAAAATAGGGGAGGGGGGCGGGTGCGGAGAAATAGAGATCCAGATCAAATGCAATAGTGAAATTAAAATTTCCCTAATAACACGCCAACAAATGCACGATTTATTTTTAAAACTCTTTTCTGTTTCTATGTGAAAAATTTATCAATTTTCCGTATTAAAATAACAAAAACTTCTGAACTTGAAATGAACGATATTTTTTATGTAGAGTAAAAACTATGAAAAGCTGACAAACAGCCCATCCAGTTTCATCCGTTCATCACAATTAGCGGTAGCCACGCCTACCGTATATAACCGGTACTCCATTACGAATTACACATTCAACTCGAAACCACAAAGGCCACGCATCAGAGTCATTTTTTTGTACATCAAGGTGGTAATTAAACGAGCACCATTCATAAATCATGGCAACTCAATGTCGCGGTCACGTCGGCTTTTCACGACGTCTCGAGAACACCGCCGTTTTGTCGTGTTAATGACAAGTTTCAGGGCTGTATTTAGTTGGTGGTCGCGTTTTGTCTCATGAATCGCGCGTGGCGCCCTTGACGCGGGAAACGGAGAAAAGTGACCCGGATCCCGGGTCCATTCATTGGTCGAACGAAACGAGGCCGACGCGCTCGCAAACCTTGCTTATTAAAGTCGCGTCATTTCCGGCGTGCGAACAATCGGCAACGTCCCACGATCCGCGCAGGGCCGATACCCCGAGCAGCTTTTCCCTCCGCACTTACATCCTGTGATTCAGGGCATCGCTTTTTTCCGCCACATTTTTAATTGCCTCGTTCCGTTGGGAAGCGAGTCCGGGATTTCAGTGTTGCGTCAACGCCAGGCTCACGGGGGTCACCAGGTTACGAACCTTCTTCACACCCTACCCCTTTCTTCCTAAGATGTTTGCGGTTATTCAAACACATTTACATCTTTTTTTAATTGATATAAAGCAATTGCACTGATCTTTATTTTTGTTCGACGCAGAATTAGTATCTTTTCAAAAAGTTTCCGTTGAGTAGTGTATTTATAATACGCTTCCTGAACGAGCAGTCCATTTAAATAATTCAATTTAAATTAATCGGGGCAAGGCCATTGAATTATTCAGATAGTTGGAAAAATGGGCGTAATAAACGAGAATATTCATTAAATCAAAACCAATCTATCATATTAATGAATCGCAGCTGTATTATTATTACGGATTAGTCAACTTTTGTCCATGTTAAACACTTAAATATATACATAAGACATCTAATCTCGGAGCAAACTCTCGGAAAACTTTTGTTACCACTCGCGGCCTTTTCTTCTCCGAACATACCTATAGCTATATCACTTTTCTTCTTCGTGAAATAAATCTATATTAATAATCGTGATATTTCCGTTGCCGAAGTAGGATATATTTTTCAATTTTATACAAAAGTTCTACAATATATGTACCATTGGCAGTCACGGATTATCGATAAAACGAACAGGAGAAATGGAAGTAGGGGGGGGGGGGGCAAAATTATGTACGTGCCATGACAATTACCAGTTTGTATGAGAACGTAGTTGACATTTAATTGATTATTTCTCCGACAGCAATTCAAAAATTAACGAATTGAATTCGATAATCATTATCGATGCAAAAAATATTCATGACTTTTGACGCTTTGTAGGAAACACGTGAAACACTTGCTCATATAATCGCTGACACACGACATGAAACAGCTTAAATGAAATAAAATCCGCTAAATACAGCGTTTTCTATTGTTAGTCTACTTTACTAACCAGAACGTGTCTGAACATGGTTTCGTTCTCTCGACGTTGGCCCGTGCTCGATAGGTGATGAACTTAATCATCGCGCGTTATGTGTACTCTGTCACATTGTTTTGAAGCATTTTTTCGAAGATAATTTAAATTGCATCTATGTTATCAAAATATGGCAATTCGCGAGCAAAAGTGTATTAGATTGGAATTTGTACATCGGAAATTCAAATTTTAGTGCGTTTTTTTGGTTAAAACACGCTTGGATGGAAGTTTACAGAGAGTAATAAGAATCAGGGATAAAAATAATTTGCAAACGTTGTCTTCGCATTGGACAACTATTCTATTTTGTTCGAACTTTTCTTTGTTTTGTTTTGAACGAATGAATTCATAAAGGGAACTTATCTTCACACAAAATCTATAATACCTTTATGAATTTATTGAAACGCTTTGTTTTGGGGACAAAACAACAAAAAGGCGTGCTTGGTCGTGCAGTAGTAGCACGATAAAATCAATATTCACACTCGTTTTAGGAAGATAAGAGTCGTACATTTTGTGCTATTTTGGCTCGGCTGCTTCTTGTTTCCGTAAAACACACGCTCGCACTTGCATACACGTCGACGCCTCGCATTCGTTCAATTCTTATTCCGTTGCTTTCATTTTTATTCTCATGAAAAGAAGGTGTGCGAGGGAGAAAAAAAGGTTCGGCGTTTCTTGCCAGTTCGAACATTGCTTGTCTAGACTGAAGTCCCTTTTAAAACTTTCCGATTTGGAGACAGAGATTGTAACACGTGATTGGCCGGTAGATTTTATTACTTGAAGTACGAACAATTAATTGCTAATTCCTCGCTAAGTCTAGTTGTGACAAAGATGCTTCGGAACGTCTTCAATGAATTAATAAACAAATCGCTCGACATCGCACGTCGATATGATCTAGATAAGTTGCAGTTCCATTTACGTTAAGGTATTGAATTGAATTTAATGCGAGAACGTATCAAAGCTTGTTATCCAACTTCTTTGCGTCGAACTCGACTTTGCTAAAGTTTGAGCAGTGATAAATCATATATGCTTTTGTAGAAGATCTCAGCGAGGATTAATAAAACAACATTTTGATATATTAAACAAGCAATTACAGGAATAACTCATCCTGAAATGTGCAGGTCTTCGTCTTGCAACTTTTCTTCATTTACTATTCTTCCGAAGTTAACACACCGATGGTCTAATTTAAATTAGACGTTGATTTATAATGAAGCAATAATTCATCCAACGAGTGTCAAAGCTGTTACATGGTAATTTCGCATAAAACTTCTTATGATTCAGGTGTGATTTTAATGATAATGGAAAGTTGAAACTACAGAATTTTGTTTTTTAAGATACCTCACAAAATTTGTAAAAACATTTACTTGTCTTACTTGAATTGTTTACTTGAATTATCACAATTTGTTATTGAACAATCAAACGATGGATAAAAACTGTTTATAAATTATTTTAAACCATGTAATTAAATTAATTATTTGTAATTTAATTTGTTTCCATCTCCTTTTCAGAATCGCAATATATTTTTTTGTTCTGTGTGGGATACTAAAGATTGTACAATGACTTTTTCCCCATGTTATGGATTTATCATGTGTTTAAACTTCTTAAAAACCTAATATTTATTTTATTTGATACAAATGTGAATCGCACTGTACTTCAATATTTTGTCAATTAATATGATGGGTCATTCAATTGCTCTTATTTACAGATTTATGTAATTACATTATCATATGTATTACGAAATTTCAAAAACTATTTAATGAATAAACATTGATGGAATCGAACAAAGTTTGTTCGGTATTGCATTTCGAGCTTTGTTATATTTATTCCATTTATATTACTTTAATGCAAATCATGTTTGTATTGAAACCCTTGCACGAGTTATGAAAATGTAATTTGTTCAGTCACTGTTTTACGTTTATATCATTGACGATATAAATCATGCCTCCATAATTAATTCTTCATTAACGATTTAGTTGATAGAGGGGTACTGAGGAGTCATTGTGATGTTGTAAATACTGAACAGACTAAAGTAGCAACGGGGTCGACAGGAAGGAGAACGCGAGATGGATGGTGTGCAGGATTCGTCGGTGAAACCTCTTACGTGACTCATTCTTGTTTGGTTCCGGACGGAGCAGATGGTGAGCCGAGTCCGCAAACATTTAATGGCTTCCTCTCAAAATCAAATGAAAGCTTTATTAACAAGCGCGTGCTCAGAAGCTCCACTATTCGAGTACTAATCAAGCCTTGCACGCTACAGTTTACAGCCCGACTATTCTTTTGCGATACATTAGCACGTCCTTCTACTTGGTGAAACCCCCTTGTGGATATTATCAAACACTCCTACACTCGATTCTTACGATTTCAACAAAACTTTTCCTCACCTAATTAATTGCAAACAATCCTTGTAGAAAATCAAATTGCATTTTTTTTCAAGCAATCGTCTAAAAGAGTGTGATTCCTTCTGTGCTCTAATACAAATTCATACAAAAGGATCTCGACAAAAATTGTAGTTATACACGACGTCCACGAGAAATATATTGCTGATTTTCAAGTCCAGGTCTAATCAGATCTGGAAATAGTTCTAATTAGGTCAAAATATGTTAAATTTTATAAAATTTTATCTGATCATGTATGATTTTACACGAGCAGACATTTTGTCACGTCTGATTATGCATGATTTAATCTAACTGAATTTGTCCAGACATGGAAATGTTCCTGTATTCAATCAGATCTAATCATTTTCCAGGTCTGATCAGAGCTCAAAATGGACCTAATTCATTTTGTCTGATCATGTAAAATCATACATGGATGAGATAAAATTTTATAAAATTTAACATATTTTGACCTAATCAGGACTATTTCCAGGTCTGATCAGACCTAGACTTTTTTCCCGGGTAGATAAATCTTTAATGAAATGAATTGAATTATGTGTATTTATATATTGCGAATAAGACGATGCAACGCTTGAAGCATTATTGATCGGCAGCTACGGATGTTCGCTGAATTACCCGAAATTTCTCTCATCCTCAGCAACAGCTGTTGAGCGACGCGACGGATATTCGTAAAATAAACGTAAAAATTTGCATAACATTTACTATTACACGTTTCAACATTCTTTTCATTCACCTGGCCCATCGTTCATCGCGGCCAAATTTATATGCAAAACGTTTCACGCCGGGGAAAAATCGCATGAGAAAAAAAATTTCCCATGCGTTATAACACAGAAACCATTTTGCTATAATTTACAAACATGAAAGTTCTAAATAGTTTGCGTCATCCAATTGAACCACTTTTTATGGAATTAAAACATCGGAAGTGCATCAAGTCAAATGCACGTGATGGAATATTTTTCATTTCATTGTGACCGCATAATCGGTTGTGGTAAATGATGCATATAAAGAATTTAACGATTCCAATTCAAATCATGAACGATTTGACGTAAAATATATAAATGGAAATGAATGCGAGTACGAGTGATTATATCGCACGCTGACAAATTATATCAAATGTCATTTGCAAACAACTAATTAATTAAAACCTTAGATTATGCAGTATAGTGAAATTCAAAAACAAAAATCACAAAGTCGACCATAATTTTAAACGTCTGACTTTTTAATTGACACGACAAAAAAGTGAATCGTGATGCTCTACGTTCTACGAATTCAAAAAGCGCAAGAAAAATGAATCACATTCAGTTTCGGTATCGCAGAAAAGGTCGAGACAGCATGGACGAAAAAGAGGGCAAAGACTGAAAATTCACACAGGTTGAACCCTCAAAATGAGCGACGTCAAATTTAATTGAATTCAAAGAAACTTGTCAAGGCACTCACGCAGTTGAAAATTTCTCTCTTTTTGTCTCACGCCCACATATAGTTGACTTGTTATCGTCGTCTGGACGTTTCATTGTAATACCGTGTCGAAATTCGTCAACTTGATCCAGTCATGTTAAGAGAATCTTTGTTCGAAAGTTTGCCAAGAGATATGTTTTGCAAAAGTTCACGAGCCATATCATACCGCAGGTCCTCTTTTATCACCCATTTTTAGTCGTTGATTTCGGTTTTACCCAGCTTGACTGCCAAACTCCAGCAGCTTCGGATTGAACGTTACGAGAGAATTTTATCATCCCATTGTAAAAGTGAAAATCTTTTCGCATCTGAAAATGTCAGAATGATAAATGTCAAGATGCTTTGTAAATCAATTCAAAACCTGCTCCTCGATGTACTATAGAGGAGGGGAATTTTTTTGGAGTTTTGATCTAATTACATACATGGGTATATTTGGAGAAATAATATACGGTACTTATTTTCGGTAACAGTTTCATCAAATATTGTGTTCTGTTTTTCATAAACTGTTTAATCATACCTTACAAAGCTCATTCAAGATTCTAATTATAATTTGTGTAGTCATTTTTCATCGTGTGAAATACTTTAATTTTTGTTGCATTCGTCGTAAGTGTATCTTATAAATATAGCTTCATTGAACGAATGTTTTGAATACATTTTTTCGGCATCGCATGCAACACATTTGAATGATAAAAGAGAAGATTAGTATAATTTGTTAGTGACGGCAAATATCAAAGAGTTCCAAATGACGAGGTTACAATGTTTGGCAATTGATTGAAAACCACGATTCAATTGAAAATGGGATCGATAATTGCATCTGATATTAGGGTCACCTAATTTGAACTTATTTTCAAATTGTATATATGCACAGATTCCCTCAGGCTGTGAAAGAGACTCTGGTGATGTGGTTTGTGTCAAAAAGCAAGGATGAGTCAATGATTTTCGGTTGGCCGAAAACATGAATAAAACTGGTGGAAGTATCGTAAAATTTGCCGATTTTGTCGGTTGCAGTTTTCTTCAGAATTTCTTTTACAATGAAATTACTTGTGATAACGGTCAACAAAAACAACGCCCCAGGGTCTTCTTAAATCGACCGATGTCATTTGTTGCGTCACTTCTTTCGCCTTGGCAATTCAATTTCCTATTGTTTCACGCTTTGTCTTACTGTCTAAATTCAAACGAAATTCCAAGGTTTATCATGACAGCAGATCGACGCTGGAACCTTATTTAATTGCTCGTAATAACTCGTTTCCAGAATCCAATTTTTTTTTCTGAGAACTGTTTTGCTATCTCCGAAAGTTTAGAGAACACAAGATTGAACAATTAACTGATTTCTGTGTGCAGAAACGATTTGAGGACTCGGAAATGACTTTGGAAATTGTTCAATTTAAACACTAAAAGAAAACAAAAAATTCCGATCAAATAAATTGTCAAGCTTTTTGGACATGAACTATCTTTTTGGCTTTATCCGTGATACGCTGTTCCATGATTTATATATAGGTTGATTTGTTCAATATTGAAGTCGAGCAAAATGAGCACCAGAGCGGACCAGAGAAAAATTATTAATTGCAAGATATTTATAATTTTTAATCTCTCTAAATTCGAATAAGTTCAGAGTTTTCCACCAATTGCAAAAAGTGAAAATTCCATTGTAATTTTGACTCGAAATAAGTGAAAAATTTTACTTTTTGCAATTCGTGGAAGACTCTGGACTTATTGTACGTGCATATTAACTTTTCTCAAGTAAGCTTCACTTATTCGAATTTATTAGAATGAATGGTAGCCAAGTATAGCCCGACGATTTCAATTCATGGGCCAAGCGAGAGTCGATTGTTTTTTTCTACTTCGGTAAGAGCTGTATAATTGCAAAGTTAATCTGATTGATTTATGCTTCAAAAGCCTTTATATTTCATTATTTTGCTATTCGCTCATTCAGTTATCCAACCGTCAGATAGCGTTTTTTTTTCGTTAACTTGCTTTGAGCAATGACAATTAATTTGAGCAAAATCTCTATGTTTGGCTTCTCAAACCACATGCAATATAATAACCAATAACTGTCTACATAGGGGCGATGCTGTCAATTTCTGTTCCCCTCTTTTCAATGTTACAAATTCATGACAACGAGGGGCACTGATATGTCTGCACTTTCAACTCTAAAATATAATTTAACGCAATCAGTACTTTTGATATTGTTATGTGAGTCAGCAAAATGTTAACAAGGACCTCGTTTTTTATAATTTGACTGTAAATTAAAATATTCCAATACTGACTGATCCAAACTTAAAAGTTTTTTTTGTTAATATTTTGCAATTTATTAAGCTTTTGATGAGTCAGAAATTCATAAAAACAGTTTTAACGTTTTAAAAAATGGCTCCTTAAACATTGAAGAAAGCTTGATGTAAAAGAATTTGTGTCCACGATGCATAAACTTAATATTCAGTGCTAGTACGTGACACCTTTTTAATGCGACATTTTGCGGACTGCAATTATGTAATACACTTTTTTAATGACTAAACGCGTAATTACAAACCAATTTCGGCTTAACGGTTACAAAAAAAACTTTTTAAAGAACGTTCATTTAATTACATAATTTTGCTCAGTGAATGTCACTGATTAAGTTTGTTTTTATTCATAATTCCTATTTTATTGAGAAAGTAACCATCCATATATTTGCAAACACAATGAATTGCCCGTATCTTATTCTTTATTCAGTTTTGCTTTTCATTGACAGACATATAATCGAAAGTTTATTTTTGCGCCAATTTGCACAGCTCGAGTTTTCATTTTCAACACCGAGAAAACATTCTGGACAATACGTTAAAGTCTTATTGATAATGCTTTGTTTCGTTGCCGTGCGATATCACATCGATGGCTGTATGGATCAGTTAAAATATGTTCACAATTTTTCATACCGAATATTTGAAAATCAGTATACGCATACAAAACAAAATAAATAGTCCCGGTGTATGTGCGATTGTTTGAAATCACTTCCGGTCAAAGTGTTTGTAAGCTACTCGTACAGCTCTAAATCGCAAACTGAAATTTCACCCGGGGATTTTTATTTATTTTTTTGTGACGATATACGATTTTGTATTTCAGTACCGATCGCAATTCGACGGCAAAAGATGTATGCAAGAGTTTATGATAATACTGAATAAACAACTGCAAAGTAAAATTTTGTACCGACTTTCTCGTTGGCAACCTGGATTATTTACTTGGCGTTCAATCAAGCAGCAGCACACACGGAAAAATCTATATCAATGTACAGAGAGCCAGAGAGAAGCAAGTGAATGCGCGGTGAATTTCGTCGGAGTCGTTGATCTTGTAGCAGCCTTACATCGGGTAGCGGTAATTGACTCTAAATTGATTCGCGATAGGAGGGTAGTGACTTTTTGTAACAGCTTTCTGAGCAGCCATATCAATCTTTTCGTTGAAAAGGTCATTTCGTTTGTAAAAATAGGATCTTTTCTAATTTTTTAAAAATCTCATTTTTTTTAATTATGTCTAATCCTCTTTACAAAGAGCCGATCTTTTGCTTGGCTGGCATAACGCGAGCCAGGAAAATTTGAATTCATTTGCCCGCGCGCCTTTCATTAATGCTCCAGGTACCTAATAAATTAATTTCACGAAAGCAGTCTCTTTGAGATGCAAATGACACTCACGTGGAACTGAATTGCGTGCGCTTTTGTCCCGCCGACGTTGAACGCCGTGTCGTTCCCTTTTCGCAGTATCAGCATTGCACTATTCTTCATGCCAAAGCAGATAGCCCGATTGCCCAGCCGAATTTCGACAGAACACCCCAACGCTCTCGGCGGACTTTCAATCAACCGGATTTCGCGTTCGCAGACGCTCGCCTGTTACGTTAACACCTTTTCATTAGAACCTCAACAAAGTAAATCAAGTCTCGACTTGTTAACATGAGATATGATTTACGCGCAAAAAACATGAATTAATGTACGTGTTCGTTCGAACGGTTGAAAATGTGTGACTATTCTATATCTGCCTCAGTTGCACTTTGAAGCATTATCCCATCTAAAGAATCCAGATATTTGTTCATAATTAATAGCATACATTTTCAAAAAAGCCAGAAAAAATATAATGAAAATAATGTTGCGCATGCTCCGTGTTGTACGCATAGAACTCCGGTATCGTCAACGTCCACTAGGACCGATGGCTCAGGGGATTCGTCATTCCAGCAAATTTCGAGTGAAAACTGAAATTTTGTTTTGAAAAATAAAATAAAAAAAAAATTATACAGTACATTGGTAATTTCTAATACGAAGCAGTTCGCGCAATAGTCTATGTGGTAAAATACGTGGTAAAATTATTGACGTCATTTCTCTCTGTGTATGATCAAATCACATTTGTGCCTTTGTTGACTCTGGTGCCCTAGAATTAAATAAAGTGGTTCAACTATTGAACGTGATAAAAACCCACCTTAAGAAAGAATTTTTCGGTGTCAAAATGAAGGTAAAATGAATATAAAAACCAAGTTTTTTTTTACTATCAAGTGGAAAACTAAGCTAACACACTAAATATATGTGTTATTTCATTTTAGATGACGACTTACATTTTCAATAGAAATAAAATTAATGACAGGTAGTAACGTTATGAAGATGAAAAACATTTTTAATTATTTGGCAAAATTGTGCGTATAATCTCTGCTAATTTTTTTATTTAACATAAAAATTTTACCCAAACCGAATTATATTTGTAATTAAAGTTCATACATCTATTTGGAACTTTCTGCACTTGCTATTTGGTTATTATATTAGAATAAAATACCAATGCTGTAATGTTTTCAAACTTTTTTATAACAGTAAATTCAGCGAGATTTTATTTGTTTTATTGTTAGGTATGCCCGAACGGACGAAAATATAATTTCAAAACATAAATCAAAAAATTCAGTAAAACTGAAAAACATGGCCAAGTACGAAAAAAAAAGTACATGATATCATACCTTGTTGTGGTCAAGTACAAGATGTTTCATGATTTGTGATAGTTAACATTAATAGAACGA
>JAPYZS010000945.1:0-36310 GCA_030522925.1 Trissolcus japonicus
GTCGTTGTCGACAAAAATAAAAATGAGGTTATAAAATCGCGTAACTTATTCCGAATTTGACTGAGTTGGAGCTCTCAGACCTCCAATTGGAGAATTAAGGCGATGAATAAAGGTCGGTGTTTATGAAAAACGAGTTGAGGTCCTGTGTCAAAAATAAACATTGAAAGACTAAATATAATATATCAGGCGATTCATATGGTTGCAGAGAATCGCCTGGTATATTTTATTTAATCTTTCAATGTTTATTTTTGTCACAGGACCTCAACTCGTTTTTCATAGACACCGACCTTTGTTCATCGCCTTAAGAACGCCAACTTATTGGTAAAAAGAGAACTCCATATACTGGAGATGTATAACCTCCAGTTTTCTTTGAGTATGTATATAAAAATGTTAAATCTCAAAAACCAAAATATTTAGACAATTCATTTTCATGTAAGTGTGTCTTTGGATGTACCATATGTCACATACATTTTTCAATCGGGATTTAAATAAATATATCAATAAATAAAAACATATTCAAACCTCCAGTCTGTATAACCTCCAGTTTTCTTTGAGTGTGCACTTACAAACTAGCTGAGGAAGCTAAAATAAAGCCATCTCTCTCTCTCTCTCGTTCTTTTTTTATACATCCCGCTCCTACAATACAGATCGAATCTCACTTTAAATTCCATGACGAAACTGAATTTTTGTTTTTTGATCGATTTTTTTCTTTCGCGATTAAATATAACGTTACGTAATATTTTTATAAGTCGCGCCCGAAGCGGTGTATATCTGTGATCAATTCCATATGCAGTTTATCGGGCTCTAATTTTAGCCATGCATTTCCTGTCAAATTGTGCAAAGAATTGTACACGCCATTACAAATTATAATGTCTGCTATAATGCAGAATAGGAAATATTGTTAATAATCCATGAAATTTCGCAGTTTCTGATATGCTCTAGCTGTCTGGGAAACGCATTGTTTTCGTTTTTCGTTTTGTTATATTCTTATCCCACATCTGGCGATTCTCGAAACCGTTCCTTGTTTTCAAGTCCTCTTGCATATGCTAAGGTCAATTGCTCATTTTTTATCCAGTTTTTTCTCTTACTTGAAATATCACTTTCGTGCGGTTAACTCCTTATATTCGTGCGAAACGTTTGAGAAGTTCAATCATTCCAATTTTATTCAGCAACAGTGTTTCACGGTTTCCTTTCATGCTCCGTAACTTAAAAATGTTACTAAAATAGTCAAATGGTTTTATAAATGATTGCTCCTAGAATCCAACAAATCCATTTTGTTCTCTATTTAAAAATTAAAACAAAAGTAGACCGGAATTATAATTGGAAATGTGATTTCAATGTCAGGGAAAAAGTGACGAACAATAATGTATAATTTGTTTGACAATTTTGCAGTCCTTCATGGTCGACGTTAACGTCGTAAAAGATTTGATGTATCGCTGAACGCTGCTTCCATATGGCGCCATTTCTAATAAAAGTAATTCCGTGTTAGCAGCCAATTATCTGATAGCTGAGTGATTTAGAAAAGCGAATATTAATATCCCCGCGGTTGTAAGATCAAGCGGATTAGTAGACAGGAACTCGGGCAGATGAATTATAATGTTATTCCAAAATGATGGATTCAAAAAGAATCGTAAGAATAATAAAGAGAGGCGAAGAAAACTGGATCGAGGGACTGAGCTGAATAATAATATATGAGAGTTGGTTAATGTTTGACAGGCGTGTGAAATTCAACATTATACGTGTCAGTAAACATGCACAATTGCTGCGTTGTAATAAGCTCACGAAGATATTAAATGCCGTCGACCATCGAGCGAACAATACAAGGCTAACAGTTTAGAGAAAGTAATGCAGGGCTGAAAATCTAAAATGTTTTTAACTCTCGGACTCATTGCAGCACCTTCACAGTCGCACGCGCTGTCCGTTACGTCACAACTGAAACAAACAATTATGAATTCGTAATGACCGCAGAGCCATAATGAGAGCGAGCAAACAAAAATATTCATTCATCGCGTGTCAAAAACGCGCTTTCAAGATTAACTCTGACAGTTGCACAATGAACGAAATTAAGACACGTTACGTGTGCCCCACGTGTTTTCTCTAATCTTGCATCTTCAAATTCCAATTATTTGCATCCATCAAATATCAAAACTTTCAATTTTGTTCTGGTCACCTTTTTTTTCCTTTCCTTTCCTTCTTCTTCGATCATTTCTTTCAATTTTTTTTTGCCCCTGCACGTCCTCCAGCCTGAAATCAATTCGATCAATTAAAATCCAATCGAACAAGATTTTTTTTTTGAGAGATTTATTACAAAAAAAAATTCATATCAATAACGTTACATTTTTTTATGTAACGTCTTAGCGTTACATAAAAAAAGGAACTTTACAATTGTATAAGCCATTTAAAAGCACATACGAAAACGGGCAAAAAAATTATTAGGTCATAAGTTGGTGTTGTTCCGGTATGTAGTCATACTAAATAAAGAGATGGCGACTTCAAAATGTACCTTGTCATTCTTAATTAGTTTCAAACGAAAGCAAACGTGCTCGACGTCCAGAAGCCGCGGTGCTTTCAAAATATTAGATACATATTTTTCTCTATCCGTCATGTTTGTCTATGTTAATTCCTTATCATTATTTTTTGTATTAATTTTTTTTGTTCAAGCGTGTACTCGAAATTCCTTCGACTGAAATTAAAAATGAAAGAATCATTATTACATTTTGGAATTCCAATAAGCGAGAAGAAGAAAAATGAGAAGGAACGTACCTTTAATTACAACTTTTCTAATTCAAAACATTGATTAAAAAAAAATTCACTTAATACTAAGTACCAAAAATATTTCTTGTCTGTTTTGTCAATCTTCACGTTTTTATTTGATATTAAAATAACCTTAAATATGATATAATTAAAACATTTTACATTCAAGCTTGGCTACTAAATTATAACTCTGGGATCAGCGTTTCCTGCAATAACATTATACTTTTTTGAAAAAACTGGTAATACTTTTGGATCCGGCAGCGGCTTTTTTCCTCGCCTGTTCCTTTTTCGTCAAACTTGCCGGTTTTGCGACCTGGAACCGAATTAATAATTAATTAAAAATAAAAAATAAACTAAAAAAACAGCAAATTAAGATACACATTCCCAAGCAGATTAACTGAACATTATCGGAGTTTTATCAAAGTTGCAATGTCAACTGTGAAATAAGAGATGATAATTTATTTACGTTTTCGCTTTTATTCGACCTCGGTGTTACTGGCATGTCACTCGGCATAGTGTCTGCCTCGAATTCGGTTTTGCATTTCTTCTCCCGAATTCCTTCGGCTTGACTAGTCGACTTGCGTTTCTTCGATTCAGTCGCCTCCGGCAACTTTAAATGCTGTGCCAATTTTTTTGACAATTCCTCGTCCAGATATTCGCTTATTATTCCGTGAGCGTACTCCAGATAATCTGAAATTTAAGAAGTCACTTTTTAAATCATGATTTGCACATTTAATTCTAGTTTTTTATCGTATCAACATTTAATTTAATTCTTCCTTTTTTATTTTCGCAAAAGGTACAATATTTTTATGAGAGGAAAAAAACGTTTGATACACCTACCCGTTTCGCTATGTGATTGATAGTTACTGTTTATATAATTCGCACTCACAGTGGCCTGCGATACGTTGATATTTTTTGCCTTGACGATTTCAACGAGTTTTTTTGTTTTTGCATCAAGCCAATTGAGCGTTTTTTCTTCGTTATATTTGTACGCACGAAATGATTTGTTGCCTTTTTGGTCGGCCACGAGTGAAAGTCTCAAATTTCGACAACTAGCCAGTCGCCGGATTTCGGGATAAGTTTCGTCTTCTAGACATTGTTCCAGTGGTTTCGCCATTGTCGACTAAACAATTGAACGTTCTTTTTTATTTTTTGATTAAAAAAATTGTAACAGTTGTATAGGTATAATGAAATACGTAATTTTCAAGATAATTGTCAAAATAAGTGTAAATCAAAATTGATTTATATTTTATAAGAACAAAAAAATGTTGAAAGTAACAATGCAATTGCAATACCTTTTTCAGATAGGGAATAATTAAAAATAATGGATCGATGGGCGTGGATATTAATATTCTGCCATCAGACTTAACATTTTCATCGATAAACCATGACCTCTTGTTCTCATTGAATGACAATACTTCGCAGAATGTGTCGTTCCTTGGTCCGATTATGAACAATGCAGGTTGACTCGATGATGGGTGTCGCAACTTGACTATGTTTAGATCTTTGCTCCTTTTTAATATGTCACCTGAAATTAAAGAATTTGAAATACAAAATTATATTCAATTTATTTTCAAAATTTATTATCAGATGCATGTTTTTAAATTGATTTACAAAAAAATAAACAACAGGAAGAGCAAATAACAACATTTGCATTTTATTTGTTTACCGTAAAACTGACAAATATTTCGTTCGTCAAGTCTTTTTTAAACGGATCAAGTTTAGTTTTTTTTTTTCTTTTTTTGAATATTTCATTAAGAAAAAGAATATATAAAATATAAACCTGTTGCAAACACTGACATTGAACTAACCTTCAATAAAAAATACCATCGTGCTCGACATCAGTTGTCCGTTCAAAGTTTTTTCTGTCTTTATGGGCAACATTTCATCGATTTATCTTTGTCACCCGTCGAACAATGGAAAAAGAATTTGCAATATTTACAAGTTAATTCGATCGGAACGAGATGACGAACGTCAACAATAATTTTGCCGCCAGAACTGGTTTCACGCGTGAAGTTGGCAACGACATTCCACAAGTTAACCTAACCTCAAACTTTCATCTGGAAAAGAGAGGAAGAGAAAACCCAAACACTGCCCAAAACAAAAATGGTATTTATTTATCTCTGTGATTTCAATAAAAACAACAATCAAATCATAAAATTCATTTAACATAAATTATTTTCCGACAAAGTGAATTCATAAAATATGATAATAGATGAAAACTGATTTTTGTTTAAGAGCGTTTCCAGGTTATGTTTTTGATCTCAAAACATGCCCTGATAACCACCGTTTCTGTAAATTTTGAACAATTTTGGGTCGAAATTAATAAACGAATTAAAAAAAACAATTTTTCGTTTTACAAAAAATAGAAAATTCAAAAAATTTTGTTGCTTGCATAAAATTTATGTAAATAATGCTGGACAATGCGGAGTTAGATTTGCATAAATATTTTGTATAGCATTTATGTAAAGTTTATATAACAAAATTTATATAAATCTGGCTATCAGGGTGTGTTATGTCAAAATGATCAACTGAGATTGTTTTTTAATTTTTCAGGGGAAAAATAAAACGAGGCGAGCGGTGACCCACAGATTCTCTCAGATGAAGAGAATGATCAGTCTGAGTGACCCTAGGATGTGAGTCAAATAATGAAAAAAAAAAGGTTTCATTACTAGATTTTTGTTTAATTATCATTTTTTTATCATGTTTTATCATTTTTAGAAAAGAAGAAAAACGAGCCGCTCCAAAGAAGCAAAAACCTGAAGATCCCCATGCTTTGAAAATAAAAGAAGTGTATGTAATCAATTAACGAAAACAAAAACAAACAAAGTTCAGACATTTTGAATTTCAACTTTTTGATTTAATTATTTCTGTTCTAGGCCACAACAATCGTCAGCTCTTTTCTTCGAGTACAACGAGCAACTTGGTCCCCCATATCATATCCTCGTGGACACAAATTTTGTCAACTTCTCGATCAAAAACAAACTGGATATTGTTCAGAACATGATGGAGTGTCTGTATGCAAAATGCATCCCTTATATCACCGACTGTGTGATGGCTGAGCTGGAAAAACTTGGACAGAAATATAAATTAGCTTTGAAAATTATCAAGGATCCGAGATTTGAGAGGCTTCATTGTATGCATAAGGGAACTTATGCCGATGATTGCATGGTTAACAGAGTCACCCAGGTTTGTCTCTAATAATAAATAATTTATTAAAATCTCATCATTTTGTTTATATTTTATTATTGAAAATGGTTTTTCTATTTTTGGTTTCATTACTATCACTATAGTTTTATATTTTATCTGTTTTAGCACAAATGTTATATCGTTGCAACAAACGATAAGGATCTGAAAAGAAGGATACGAAAAATCCCTGGAGTTCCCATCATGTACGTTTCTCAGCACAGGTACACAATCGAACGTATGCCCGATGCCTATGGAGCTCCGAAGAAATAAATTGCAGACATCATTTTTGACAAATATTGTACATTCACTTAACTATTTTTAAGGCATTTTATATTTACAATCATGATTCATGAACATGAAATATATATCATCTAGTTGAGTAACTTGTGAACATTCATTTTAGACCAGACTTTGCTGTCTATCATTCTGATATTTACATTTAAATGTCACTCTCATTTAGTTTTTTGTAAACATTTAAACTCGTCATATTTTCATAAAAGGGTCAAATGAATAATGTGTCGGCATCAAAAACAGTATATTTTCCAAGGCAATTCAAAAGTAGTAACGAAAAAAAAGCACAGCAAATCTGACCCAGGCGGGAGCCATCCTATCTTTTCTTTTAAAAGACTTTGATGTCACCAGCTCAGAGGACTTGAACAATCTTTCCTGTTCTTTATGAAGAGCTTCTTGTACTTTTCTGTCCTTTGTGTAAATTGCTATTTGGGTTTCAAGATCCTTTTCTACCGATCGGTATCCTAAAAAAAGAAAAAACAAAATTTGTTTCTTTTTTTATGCTCTGATGTATTGTAATTTTATCATCTAAAAAATGACATACCAAAATTTGGAGATCCAATGAGAGTTAGGGAAGGTTTTTCTTGACCAGGTAACGTGTACCACAACCCCTTGGCGTGATATGTCCATCCTTGTCGAACATACTCCCACAGTTTGACTCGATGATTCTGTTCCAATCTCTCACTTAATTCCACAAATGATTCTTCTAGTTTTGTATAAGCCGCAGGAACTCCCCCTGCTATTCCCTTTGCACCTAATAAGTAAAGATAAACCAACTGAATTATAAAATGATAAGACTGGCGGTTTAAGCGCCATCTAGTTCTACTAGGACGCCATCTACATCTTCTGTGGCTCATATTTATTTATAAATAAATCAAAAATTGATTTTACGAAAAAATCCGTTAGCGGTTGGATGGGCAGTTAGTAGATGGCAAGCTGCTTGACAGTTCAAAATTGCATCTCTGTACTTTGTTGTCAAGTTAAAATACCCTGTGCCAAGTTTCAAGGTGGCACCAGGTGGCGCCCCCTGGAGCAAGCGAAGGGTTATTTCGCTGTCATGAGAGACGTTCAATGGTCCCATTTGTACAAGAGGGAAGACGTATGTGGTTTCTTCGTTTCTCTCTGATTCTACAAGATTAATTTTTTTATCAATAAATACTATCATTCATGTTTTAAGATTCTTATTAAGATTATCAAGATACCTGATCTGTTGGCCCTTTTCTTGACCGCTTCCTCGAACAAACATTTCACACTTTCCGCAGCCTCCCTGGCAAACTGATCGGAATCCTCGACAGGGTGCGCCACATCTGCGTTCCAAACAGTGCTGCCATCTGGGGTGAGTTTGTAACTAAATTTGGCAAAAATTCTGACCAGTTGGTGATAAAAATCGCAGAGGTCCTCACAGTCCTCGATCATCACATATCGATCCTGCCGATTTGTGAAATAATCGTTACTCAAATTAGCGCTGCAAAATGGCACACAAACGTTACTACAAAATTCCGTTAGGCGGCGCCGTTTCAAATTTAGATGGTTGAACGATTATGCTCACCCGCTAATGATAAGCGTGTTGTCGAAGAGGTAGAGTTTCATGTGTTGAACTCCAATCAGCTCGTTGAACCTGTCCGGTAGGAGGCACTTCAGTAGTCCTCGTAATTTTGGCGTGTGATAAAGGTAGACTTCGGAGTTATCGCGAGATTGCAACAAAGGTTCTAACATCTTGCGGGAATTCATTTTGTTACGAGATCCGCGCAAATAGTCCAACAGTACTGTGATTTCCACATCCGGATTCGAGTTTTTTAAACTATTTACCTAACAACACATTTATCATCAGTCAACAACAGTCACATTTGTTATTCGAAAGAAAAAGTGGATCTTGTGACGAAAATTTGTTCAAAAATGAAAATTGGTTTGGAGTTTGTCATAACAGATGGTACCACTTTCAGTTGTTTTTTTTGTACACTAGGTGGCGCTGTACGGTGATTAAAAAAAATTAATCTAAAATATCAAAAATTATATACCAATTCAATCTCCAGTTTTCCAGTTCCTAAATAGAGTGACGCTAAAGTTATCCTTTCCTTGGCAGTTTGGCATTTTTTAATTAATAGTTTGTAAAATTCCGAGGGTTCATGAATTATTGTAACCTAGAAAATGAAAAATAAGCATAACAATCTGCAAAATATATTTTTAAGGTAAAAACGTTTAAAATGAAAAGATTTTTTTTTACTTTTGATCCCTGAACAGAAAAAGTAGGCGCAACCTTGTGCAACCAGGACAGCCCGCTGAATTCCACTGCGCTAACAGTAGACTGTACATTCTCGTTTTCCAACATTGCAACATGTATTTTCCAACGCAAAAATGATAAAGTCACATTTTGTTTATGAAAATTAAATTTCAATTCATGCAACCTGTAAAGAAATCCATCCCTATTAATAACAATAATTTGTTCAAATATAGTCTTTTATTGACAAACAACAAAAGAGGTTAGGTTTTGAATCAAACCTGCTTAAGGCCACTTTACTAAGTGACATCACACGTTATGTTATATTTTTTGTTCTTGAATCTGCAGAAGATGAACAAAACGTTTGAAAATTGATAATTATACACACAACAAATGGTTTTTTCTCAAGTCAAAAACCTAAGGCAAAACTTTTTTTGTTTAGCAATGTGACTTGGCGGTACCAACTTCAGTTCGTAACTGACAGAAACTGACCATACGAGAATGGGTGATCGATATAATAATATTCTAGAAAGACATTCATTAATATAATACGTTACATGCAAATTAAAAATGAAATATCAAAGAAAGTAATAAAATAAATCACAAAACAAGAAGAAAAAATACAATTTTCTGAAAAGATTATCTTCAATCGCATAACTACTATCATAAGATTTAAAAAAAATCGACAACACTTTTTTTACAATATTTATTTCAAAATATTTACAAAATTATTTGAGGCCTCTTTTTCAGACCAAATCCGGGGCATTCATTGTCATTCTGCCTTGAAGCTTTCTATATAGTTCGACTTCTGCGTCCAGTTGATCCTCCTCGCAATGTCGACTTGCCTCAACATCATCCAAAACTTCCCTGATCTCGTTCTTGATCTCTGTCACGGTCTCTTCGGTGCTGTCGATCAGCGCAGTGGTTAAAATCTTGCGGAATTTCACTACCCTCTCAGGCCTGGCAGTCTCGTCGCACGTTTCCACATATCCCTCCAGATTTTCAATTTGCGGCAGGATCTGTTCGAGAGTCTCCTGCGCGCCCTCTGTGTCCATCTTGTTAATCATCAACATGGCAGGTATGTCCAAGAGGTCGGGTTTGTAAAGTTCAATTTCTTTGTTCAAGAGAACTATCGTGTCCAAACAACTTCGTTTATTGTATTTGTACGACAACTGGAACCCTTGGACATCCACGACAAAGAGCATCATTTTGCACCGTTCGAGATGTTTAAGGAATTTATGTCCCATGCCGATATCTATGTGAGCGCCCTCTATCAGCCCTGGAAGGTCAGCCATCTTAATCATCCGGTCGTCGTCGTAGATCATCATCCCCAGATGAGGTCTTATCGTTGTAACTGAAATGAAAAATTGAAGCGTTGAATCGGAGTTTCTCCAAGAGATGGCGCCACTTATTGTTTCGTTGCTGAAACGACAGGTGGCGTTGTCTCAGCTGCATGAGTTTATTTTTTGCTTTTAACTTATGTATATGGCTATGTACTCATGTAAAACACTATTCAATTCAATTATTTGCTTTTCAAAAATGTAAAAAGAAAGTAAGTACATGGGTAGCTTGCGATTTTGGTTCTAGCCCCGGAAACAGCCCTTAACAAGGTACTTTTTCCTGCATTTGGAAATCCCACAAGCGCAACGTCAGCAATGAGTTTGAGGTCAAGCATCAAAGTGTGTCGCTGGCCTTTTTGGCCACAAAAACCGTTGTCGGGGTTCCCACCGATGCCACCTTTTGCAACCAAAAGAGTGGAACCTGGCTCGTTGACTTCACCTGGACAGAAATTTAAAAAACATGATAAACAAAATGTGAGTATTCTATCGATAATTAAGACAGTTTTTTATTTATTTTGTTTCGTACCCAGATTTATTCCTTTGGAAGTTCTCACAACGACACCTGGAGGAACGTCTATGATGACGTCATTTCCCATTTTCCCAATGATTCCTTTCTTGTCGCTATTAAAACCGGGGCCAGCGACTACTAATTTTCCTTTGAGGTTTTTCGAGACCGTTGTTAAGTCCACACCTTCTCTTGCTCGGACAAAGATGTTTCCGCCTCTGCCTCCAATACCGCCATATCTCGGCAGGCCGCATCCTCCTGATCCAGATTTGACCTTGATTGGGAGCAGATCCAAAAAACCGCTACGAAGAAATTTCCTCGGAGGGCTCTGGACAAAAATTGACAAATTAAAAAGTCATTATTTTCACTGCAAAAATAATTGTTTTGCATTAACTTTTTTGTATTGGATTTTATCATTCGATTGTGTGATTAAAAATTTGATTGTTTTCAACTTCGTGAATCTGTTATTATTTTTTACTCACATAAGCTTTTTTAACATAACCTAAAATAGATGCCAAGTAAACCATTGTTGATCAATGAAAGATGGTGACAGTTATGATTGCAGGTCAGTTTCAAGTAAAATAAAACATCGTTGAAATTATTTCCATAACATTCTCAGGTGTGACACCTTTTGTTTATATTTATATTTGTCACTTTTTTTCTCACGGAAAAGGACAGATTTTGCGTGAATGTTTTGGTGTGTGACAGGCACTTGTATTTTCAGTGTTACCACCTTGACCAACATAAAAAACCTGCAAATGAATCGACAATGTCAAACAATAACAACAAGCTGAGAAATAATTTGGTTAATAGAATAAACAAACGAAGATAAAGAGAAAACTACCAAAGTTGAAGAAACAATAAATAAATAACAATTCATGAAACGATACATTGTTCTAACTTTTGGATGACGTAATATCGTCTGCGCAGATACAATAGTGCCTTTGTAGGTTAGGTTTGTTTTCCAAGTCAAGAATTGTGAAATTGCAATTTAAGAAAAAGGATGGACGTGGATACTGCCAGCGACAATACCTCTCTAGACGACAAAACTGAGGATTTTTGTGAGAATCCGACTCGCGATGCTTTGACGGAGGGTTTGATGAGTTTGTTGAAACCAACAGTTGACCAACTGGATGAGAGAATCAAAGCTACAAGGTAACAAATGTATTTATTTGTATTAAATTTTACAAACACATTATTGTATACTTCGAACAAAAATAAACAGCATTTTTAAGATCAAGTTTTCAAAGTAGTAATAAACAACCTTGAGGGTCAAACTTTGCCGAACAACTTTGAAAAAAAAATACAATTAAAAAAATGAAACTGAAATTGTTTATCTTGTTTACAGGATAAGCCAGATTGAATTAAAACAACAAATCGAGTCGCTGAGTGAAGAACTACTGAAAGTGTCAGAATCACTTCAGAGTCCTCTGGAACTAGAACTCTACGTAAAGAAGCTTGTAAACGCGAAGAACAAGGTGATGATTGTCAGCAACATTCTGCAAACCACTCAAGACAGGTTGAACAAAATTCACGCCGCGGCCGAGAGGGAGGCGCAGAAAAGGAAACCCCTTCTTGAACACAGTTCCACTTACGGTTCCACATCGAGCCAGGAAGTTGACTTGAAATAAGACAAGATGAGCTAGAAAATTATTTCATTTCAAGCAAGCTTTCAAAAGGAGAAAAGTAAACAAACAGACCAAAAAAAGAACAAAGAAAACATTCCACACAAAAGTTAAAAGATGGAAACTCCTCTGGACAAGCTCACTAGCGCCACCTATGAAACAGTTTATGAGCCCTCGCAGGACTCATTCCTTCTAATCGATGCCCTGGAATTAGACATTGAAAATATCAAACAATCCAACCCTTTGATGTGTCTGGAAATCGGCAGTGGTAGCGGAGTTGTCATAACCGCCCTGGCGATGGCGCTGCGATCACAGTGCTGCCATTTTGTCGCTGTTGACATCAACCCTGACGCCTGCAGCGCCACCAAGCAAATGAGTTGCGATAATGGAGTAGATATTGATGTCATCAGGATGGATCTTGCGAGCGCCCTCTGTGACAGACCAGTCTTTGACCTCATTTTGTTCAACCCACCTTATGTTGTGACTGATCCGACAGAGGTCGCCAGTGAGCAGATGATCTATAGATCATGGGCGGGGGGAGAGGAGGGGCGAATGGTAATTGAACGACTTTTCCAAGTCATACCGAAAATTTTGTCAAAAAGGGGCGCTTTTTATTTATTACTCTTAAAGGAAAACAACCCAGATGATATTGTCGAAAGATTTGAACAAGTTGGACTTGTAGGGGGTGTTGTTTTGAAAAGAAAAATCCCTGGCGAACATTTGTTTGTTTTGAAATTCAAGAACAAAAACAAATGTTGATGTTTGTTTCCTTTTTTGAGGGGGCGATCTTTTAACTGCATTCAATTCTTTTTAGGTTAAGATTTATAATTTAGGTTATTTTCATGTTTAAACATTGAATGAACATTAAAAATTGTCTTGAATGAATAAAAAAATGTTTCAAAACTGAGTTGTTTTCATATCTGGAAAATGTGTGCAAAGGTGTGTGGAATTCTGCGTTGTTTGAATGTTTTAAATTTCCCGCCATTGTTGTGTCACCACGTTAACAACATGAGAACGCGGCCACATCTGCTTGAAATTGCGCCCGTGAGCGGCTCTATTATCTGGCCACGTCTCACGTCCGACCGACAGTTGCTCGATTTGTTTCCTTCCATGTACAATATTTCTGACGTTCCACCAACAAATTTGGCTCTCACATTTTTTTTCATCATCTAATAGAAGAAAGCCGCAACAATGGTGAGCCCAATTCGAATTGTCCCGTCCTTGATTTGTTCAACAATCAAAACACACTTATTGTCACTCTTCCAACCTCGAAACATTCGATTTTGACACATCAATTCCAAATCATCAGATTAACCAAACCAATCCCACTTGACCAACAATAAACAATCCAATCTTTCCAAATGACGAAATATAAAAGTTTGCAAAATACTCAAACATTTCTTTTTTTGACATTTCATATGTTTTTAATCATTTAACAATAACAAAAAGATGTGAATTTTTTTTTGTTTAGTTTGATTGATCAATTTAATGTTTACTTTTTAGCCGTTACGTTTGGATATAAAACGAAAGCTGACAGCCAGGTCAGACAGGGTGAAGAGTGTGGACCTGCATCCGACCGAGCCATGGATGCTGTGCTCCCTGTACCAAGGCAACGTCCACATCTGGAACCACGAGACACAAACGCTTGTAAAAACGTTCGAGGTTTGCGACCTGCCAGTTCGCGCAGCCAAGTTTATCCCGAGGAAAAATTGGGTTGTCACAGGATCTGACGACATGCAGTTGAGAATTTTCAATTACAATACACTGGAACGTGTGCACACGTTCGAGGCACACAGTGATTATGTCAGGTGTATCATCGTGCACCCAACCCAGCCTTTCATACTTACTAGCAGTGGTAAATAAAAAAAGAAAAAATTTTTTTGTTCAAAAAAACATCATTCATTCAAAATTAATAATTATTTTCTATTACTATATATTTATTTTTTTGTAATAGAGTTACAGTTACAATTCAAAATGTATCATAAAATAAATGTTATTAAAAGAAAAGAAAAAATAAATAAATTGAATGTTTGTTTTTCAGATGACATGTTAATAAAATTATGGAACTGGGAAAAGCTGTTGTGTCAGCAAGTATTTGAGGGTCACACGCACTACGTCATGCAGATAGTATTCAATCCAAAGGACAACAACACGTTTGCCTCGGCGTCACTTGATCGGACAGTCAAAGTTTGGCAGCTCGGCTCGAGCACCGCGAATTTCACCCTCGAGGGTCATGAGAAAGGTGTCAACTGCGTGGACTATTATCACGGGGGCGACAAACCATATTTGATCTCCGGCGCGGACGACCGGTACGTTAAAATTTGGGACTACCAGAACAAGACGTGTGTGCAGACCTTGGAGGGCCACACGGAGAACATCTCGGCTGTCTGTTTCCATCCGGAGTTGCCTATTGTTTTGACTGGTTCGGAGGATGGGACCGTGAGACTCTGGCATGCCGGCACTTACAGACTCGAATCTTCGCTCAATTATGGGTTCGAGAGGGTTTGGACCATCTCTTGCATGAAAGGTTTTCAATTTCAACGAAATCATAAAAAGTACACAAATATTTAATATTACAAGAATTCTAATATTGTCGTTATTTTATTTCTCAGGTTCAAATAACGTTGCGATTGGCTACGATGAAGGTAGTGTGATGGTGAAAGTTGGTCGGGAGGAGCCCGCGGTCTCGATGGATTCGCAGGGAGGCAAGATCGTGTGGGCCCGGCACAGCGAGATTCAGCAAGTGAATCTGAAAGCTCTCGAGGAGGACGAGTTACAAGACGGGGAGCGTCTGCCCCTCGCGGTCAAGGACATGGGTGCCTGCGAGATCTACCCTCAGACGATCCAGCACAACCCCAACGGTCGTTTCCTCGTGGTGTGCGGTGACGGCGAGTACATCATCTATACCTCCGTCGCACTCAGGAACAAAGCTTTCGGCCAGGCTTCTGAGTTTGTTTGGGCTGCCGATTCCAGCCAGTACGCTGTACGGGAGAGCAACACGACTGTCAAAATTTTCAAAAATTTCAAGGAGAAGAAGGTCCTCAAGGCGGATTTTGGAGCTGATGGTTGGTCTTTAAGCTGGGGCCTTTTTATTGAACAAATATGATACGAAAAGTAAAATGTGTTAATATTATTTGTATTATTTTTAAGCTATCTTTGGTGGATTCATGCTGGGAGTATCCTCTGGGTCAGGATTATCGTTCTATGACTGGGAAACGGTCAAACTTATCCGCCGCATTGACATTCAACCGACCCACGTTTATTGGGCCGAGAATGCCAGTCTTGTTGCACTCGCGACAGCCGATCAGTATTTCATCCTCAAATACCACGCGGACGCCGTAGTCAACGCAGCAGAAAATGCCGAAGATATCGAGGATGCATTCGAGGTCAGATTTCTTTTTTATCAAAGAAAACACATCACCATCAATACAAAATATATCAATTTCTATAAGGTTGAAATGAATTTTCAGATGGTCGCTGAAATGAGCGAGGTGGTGAAAACTGGTCTCTGGGTGGGCGACTGTTTCATCTACACGAACAGCGTAAACAGAGTCAACTACTTTGTAGGTGGCGAGGTGGTCACTGTGTCGCACCTTGACCGACCGATGTACCTTCTTGGCTATGTTCCAAGGAACAACAAACTTTATCTCTGCGACAAGGAGCTCTCGATTGTCTCTTATTCGTTGTTGCTGTCCGTTCTTGAGTATCAGACGGCGGTGATGAGAAAGGACTTCGAAACCGCTGATAAAGTCTTGCCTTTGGTGCCTAAAGAACACCGTACAAGAGTTGCGCACTTTTTGGAAAAACAGGCATGTTCACTTTCAGAACAATCAATTTTTAAAAAAATTTCAACTAGTAAATTCATTAATCAATTTGTGTTCTAATTTTGTGGTCTAATTTTTGTTCGCAACATTTTTTCAAGATAAATAAATAATAAGTGAACTACTGTTGAAACAAACGCAAACATTTAAACATGATTGCAAAACATGATGTTTTGAAACTTAATGTTAAAAATAAGTCATCTTTTTTGCAGGGTTTCAAAGAACAGGCCTTGGCAGTGTCAACAGACCCGGAGCACCGTTTTGAGCTAGCCCTCTCTCTAGGCGACTTGAATGTCGCACACGAACTTGCCAAGGAGGCAAACAGTCAACAAAAGTGGCGTCAACTAGCCACCTTGGCAACTCAAAAAGGCAAACTGCGCCTCGCCCAAGATTGTCTGCACAACGCGCAGGATTTCGCCGGACTCCTCCTCCTGGCGACCAGCACCGGAAACCGCGAAATGATCGAAAAGCTTGGCACAGCGGCCGACGACACCGGCATGAATAACATCTCCTTTTTGTCTTACTTCCTTCTGGGCGATGTCGACAAGTGCCTGGACATCCTTGTGCAGACCGACCGGATCCCCGAGGCCGCTTTCTTTGCCCGGGCTTACGCTCCTAGCAAAATTTCTCAAATCGTTAAACTGTGGAAAGATAAACTTTCGGAAGTCAGCGAGAAGGCTGGACAGAGTCTGGCTGACCCTGAACAGTACGAGAATCTGTTCCCTGGCTATAGGGAGAGCTTGCAGGTGGAGCAATTTTTGAGACAGGCTGACAAGAAAACCATCCCTGCTTCTGATTTTTCGAATTTGAAGGTTGCAGACTGATATCTTTTATGATCCCACACGGACAAGAATATAAGTCAAAATATATGTGGATTTTATATTTTTATTATAGTTGTTATGTTTTTTTTATATTACATTTATATAAAGTTTATATAAAATCTTGCCGCTTTATATTCGAAATATAAATGAATATATTGAATATATATTTGAAAATAGATTTCCGTCCGTGTGGAATTCTAACAAATTGTTCTCGCCTGATTTTAAGGCTTATTTTTTGTCCTGGTTGTAGTTGAATGTTGATAGAAATCCAGTAGAAGAGATGATGGCGTCAAATTCTTCCATCCCCCAAAGGAACTCCCATCCCGATGAGGAAGTTATTAACAGACTTATAGATCTGGATCTGAATAAAACTCCCGCATTGGAAAAATCAGTCAAGTCCTCAAGCGAAACGAGGCCCCTTCAAGTCGAAGACGAGGATCTTGAACTGGATCTTGAACTGGACGATAATATCGATACCAGTGTAAGTTTAAGACGTTGATTAAAAAATCAATTTTATCATTTTAAAAACTAATTGAAATATTGATGTTATGATCGAGTAAGTTGTACACGAAACAAAGTTATGTTTGATTGAGAATTTGTGTTTGCTTAAAATTGCATGCCTACAAAATAATAGCAAGTCCGATTGCAAATCATGTGAGTATCCATAGCTAAACAATTGTCAGAATTAAATTCATCGTCATTAATTGTCATTACTGGTGACAACAAATGTTTTTCAATATGAAATGACAAATTGTGTCAATAATTTCAAACTACGATCTGAAATTGAGTTTTTAAAAACCTTGCAAAACCAGATTTACATCTACAGTCGTTGTAAAAAAAGTTGTATTTTATATTATATTTTTCTAGAGAGACTTTTTCTTAGCTGGCTGAATTGATTGCTGACTCTCGTTCAAATAAAATATAGAAAATCAAAAGATGAAGTAAATATTACCGGATTCGATGGGTTGGCGGTGTGACCTGCTCAGAGGCGGAGAAAAGGTCTAGTGGGTTGGAACTAAGGGCGCCAGGGAGGGGGTATGCGCGACAAGGACAGAGCGAAAAATAGACAAGGAGGACAAATGCGTGCCCGGGTTCGCAATTAGTCAATGCTTTGTGCTCGGAAATTTGAGGAGGGTATTAAATTTCCAAAACACTGTTAGGTCACGTGAAGCTGAATGTTTCATGGAAAAATAATAATAAATAATAATTAAGTTGAAAAAATTATCCTCTATGAAAAGCATTTTTTGTTTCCCAGTTCGACATTTTTGTATCAGAAAAAAGGTTTTAAAGAGATGAAAAAATAGACAAAAATGATTTTGTTTTTTCTTTTTTCAGGATGTGAATCTGGACGACGAATTTTTAGAAGAGGACGATGACTGATTGGATTAAGTCAACTGAGTGTGGAAGCTGAAAAGTGAGGAAAATGTTCACTGCAGTTTGTTCACACACAAACACCTTTGTATTAATATTTTTGTTGCATTTAAGTATAAAAAGTGAACGAAAGGTGAAACAACTTTTTTTTAAAAGGCGAAAAATAAAAATGAGAATAGAAAACAAAATTCAACTATTAAATGTAAGAAAATTTTATTACAATTATATTATTCATATGTATAGTAGATCGAATATAAAAGTCATTTGCAAAAAAATAATTCAAATGTCAACTTCATATCCAAAAACAAATGGAGGGAAAAAAAAGGACACTTTAAAACATCCAAAACTTTTGTTATTACTTTTAAAAACTTAGAAAAACAACTTTTTTCTCAAATTTTTATTATTATCTATTTATTTTTCTGTCGAAATTGCGAGAATGACTTTTTAGTGAAAGCTGGAATTATTTTGACTCTGACTGAAATTGAAAATAGAAAAGGGACAGGGCAACAATATGCGCTTGTTTAAACAATCGTATCGTAATGTTTGCGCGTTTAGGTTTTTCTTGTTCCCTCTTTCCGTGGCATTAAGAACGAATTTATTTTGCCAAAATACACGCGCGACGTGCCGAGCACGTATCCAGCTCGTGCTAAATGTTTTGCACTGCCGTCGACTTCCCTAACTTTCGAGTATAAATAAATAATAATCCGCCACAACTGTACTCGCGGAATTACAATTTCCAAAATTGCTTCCCAAAATCTGTTTCGCTTTTTTTCCACTTCAAGACGGCGAAACAAAAAAATCCAAGTCGGAACGAAGAGGAAAGAAAAAAAAGTAAACTGTCAAAGAAATGATCAAACAAAATGAAAAAACAAAATCAAACAAAATGTAAAATGAAAACAATAAGAAGAAAGTTTGGGGAAAAAATAAGCAAAGCTTTTAATGTGAGTTATCAGGATCACTCAGACGTGGAGTGAAAAAAAAATTGTAAATTATTATAGGAGGGAGAAAGGGACGCTGGAGAAGAGTAAAGCGGAGCTCGAAAATAGAAACAGCTTGGGAGTTGACACTTGACTACAAATTGTGCGCGTCATTGGTAACCAAGTTGCCGCCGCACTCAGACAAGAAAGAAATAACACGGTTGACGATTATTAGCTAGGCGGACGCCTCCAGTCACTTTACATAATTCGCATCGGCGTGCGACACGCTTTTAAATGATTTAGTCGTGCCTTTTTTCATATAAATATGTTGGCAATTAGTAAGCCGCTAACGACCCCAGCTTATTTCCTAAATAATGTACAAAAGATGGCACGTAACAAAACGGTGCAATGGCGAAATAGTCGACCAGATCAAATTATAAATTGTAGGATAAACATTAAATTAAATTAAATTCGATGTAAATTGTTAGGAAGAAAAGTTGCACGTTGGCTTGTATAAGCAAATCGAAAATATTTACAGGAACAACCCAATTAGGCAAACACTTGTGGTCCATTTTTTATGGGCTTTGCATTTCAACGGGGTCATAAGTGTGCCACCTATGCCACGGACCCCAAGTTCGAACGTTGCTTTTTTTTCGCTCTCAGCCCACCGACCGATTACGATAGTTATTAGTCTAAGCGTAAGATTGGACGTAAATAACCCGTAACTAACTCGCCTTCGAGACTTTTATATCGCTCCGTAATTAACGACCTGTGCATTTTTCTATTTAAATTTGATACTATTATCTAAACAGTCGTTTCCAATCTTTCTTTTTTGTTTTGTCTCAGAAAGAAAAATTGAAAATTTTAACATTAGGGAAATTAAATTAAGGGGGTGAGAGATTTGTTGAGTTTAGAGATTTCGATTTGGTATGTTTGTTTATTTTTGTCATCCGATACAGTTTTAGAAAACGTGAAACGCGAGATCAATCATGCTGGCAGCGGTCCATTTTTCACACATTAAAATGCTCATTAATCTTTTGGAGATTTCGGATTTAGTGGATTCTGATGCTTTCGCAATGACAGATACGTTCTCAACTTCGTCGACAATTTTCAACACTATTTCACGCTCAGTCATATGGTTAGCAATTATTTATTTTTAATATCCGAAGGTTTGACAAAAAGTGTTATTTTAAAAATTTACTTCAAAAAACGATATAAAATAATCATTGCTGTACACTTTCATTCTTTTTCAAAAATCAAATAAAAAAAGAACCAGCTGCGTCGTCGCTTTCATCAGTACCAGGCTAACAAAATAAATAAAAAGTTGGATCAATCAATACTCAAATAATAATAATAATAATTCGCTTTTCGCCTTTTTTTTCAAACATTTTTTTTTCATCTAAATCATTAAACTAAATTCCTACCCCGAATACTGATAAAAGGGAATTCAGTTTCGACGTTTACATCAACACCTATCACACTTTCGATCGTGTCACCCTTCGAATCGGTGTCATAAATAAGAAAAATCACGTGGTGCCATCTCGCTGGCGTTGTTTTTTTTCAAGTTAGTTCTCTTTTTAACGTTAAATAATTGTTTTTTTTTCTTTAACGGTTAACAAAATTATATTTAAATCTATGGAAATGATATATCACTAAATATATTATAATCAGATCAAATATATCGATATTTATCGAAACAATATTTAATCTATTAATCGATTCGAACGATCGATATACCATGACGGCTTGAGGGTTCGATATATATCGATATATCGACTGGGACTATCAGTAGATCGACGACGACTTGATACAACTTGATATATCGAATTGGCCCATCGAACTCGATACAAAAAAAGAAATCTAGCTTTGTTTTATTTTGTCGACATATAGAACATACTTTTTGATCAATGTATTATTGAATACGCGTCTAAAAGGTAAAAGTCTTTTCGATGGCGGTGGATCGAGTGTCCAAAAAACGGTGGACATAATCCATCGCAGAATAGTTGGTGGATGAGACACTGGAGGGCGCCGTTGCCGAGCTGTTGAAGTTCGATCCCAGCGCCACCGAGCCGATTCCGCTAGAGGGAAGACTGTTGCCCGGCTCTTCCTTGATGGGGACCACTTAAATCGGAAAAAAAAAATATAAAATACGGATAATTGTGGGATGAAAAAAAAAAAAAAAAAAAATTAATGCTTACTCTCAGGTGGCCAGTAATGGTGGCCAATACTGGGCGTCATTGAGTCGGGGCAGGTCATCGTAGGCGTCGCGTCATGCTGCCTCACGCAATTTGGGAAGGTGCTTGCGAGGGAAGTGGGATTCACCCCCATCGACACGGGAACCGAGGCACTGCTGTTGCCACTCACCGCGCCCCCTGTAACGTCCAGGTAATTGTCTTGAAACGCTTTGACGAGACGTTTAATTGTAGCAGTGTGCAAAATTAAAGGCCCAAGAATTGCACGAATGTTACGAAAAACAAAAAAAAAACAAAAACAAAAACAAAACTTTTTGCAATGAAAATTGATCATGCACTTCTTGGGCGTGTAAAAATCAACCCAACGACAACTCACGTAAAGAGGGCGCCAGCTGTCCATAACCAGGGATTTGCACCGACTGAACCGGTATTTGTTGCTGTAACTGAACAATTATAAACGACGATAAGAGATATTAAAAAGAAAAAAAAAATGATTTGGTGCCCGATTTTTATTATGACCTACCGTTGAACAAGTACCATAAGGGGACAACTGTGAAGTCTGTTGGTAGTGGAGCGGCCAAGATCTGAAACAATATTTGACACTAGGAGAAACATGGAAAACATAATAAAGTTCAACTGGTTGGTATACAAGTTTGATCAAATCTTACCCGGGATCGTATCCAGAATAAGGTGAGGGTGTTGGGTATGTAGACGAAGTATGCGCTAAATAATTTCTTGTGTTCAAATGCATAGTGTTGATGGGCGTGTGGTACCGATCTACGTAAAAGTTTTTGTTGTACGGATGGCTGCTTCTGTACGGCCGCTTCATCCTTTTGCGTCTTCGGTAATTGCCATTCTCGAACATGTCTTTGTATTGTGGATCTGCAAAATTTGTAACAAAACATTTCAAGCATTGGATTGGACATTGGAAGAAAAATTATTCAACATTTTAAAAGAATATCAAATGCATCGAGATGTATCAATCTGTCAAAAACATATTGTGATATCGCTAAAGTGAAATTTACAAGTCAAATCAAATCAATGGGGCGATGTCAAAACAGTAATTAACAAATCAAAATGACCATTTCATACTAAACGAAACTTACGAGAATAATGCAATCCAATCTATGCACTTTCAAATCATCATCATCATCAACCTCATTAATTAATGTTCACTTGTTAATGCATCGGGCGTTGTCAAAACATTACAACTAATTAGCATTGAGTGGCAATAATCGTATTTGAGGATGTAATTTACATTTCCATCAGTATGTTTGAAAAGCGTTTGCCAGCGCAATTAATTCTACTAACGCATTAGAGGGCGATGCAATATTCAACTCAACGATCCAATTACAGTCTCAGTTCCGTGATCCCGAATTTAAACTCTTTCGAAATTCGTTTTCTCGATTTGAAAATTCGCGCCATCCTCATGGATTCCCCTTTTTGTATGAAATTCAAATCTTGAATAAAAAATGATTGCAAACATTCGCGGTTATAATCTGTTTTCGGCCCAATGATTGGCTTTCTTAATGAAATGACAGAAAAATTCTTACCCAGCATCCAATAGTTGCCCTTGCGTTCGCCGCCGCCCTCTCGCGGTATTTTGACGAAACAATCGTTGAGCGAAAGATTATGCCTGATGGAGTTCTGCCAGCCCTTCTTTTTCTTATACCGAAAGTATGGAAAATTTTTCAATATAAACGCGTATATCTCGCTGAGTGTCGCCCTCTTTTGGGGACTGTCCTCGATCGCCATGGCTATGAGCGCCACATAACTATACGGGGGTTTGACTAAACTCGAAACTTCGGTATTTGAATTGTTCTTGACATTTTTCGTCGAGCAAACGTTCGGCGCGTCGTTCGAGTTCGGCGACGTTGACTTGGTGGCGCTGACGTCGCCCGAGCTGGTCGCAGAGGGCGCCTCGAGCAGGCTCTCAATGCTGCTCGGCGGACGCTTGATGGCGCTGATGTCAGCTGAACTCGAGGCAGAGGGCGCTTCTAGCAAATTTTCGATGCTGCTGGGCGAGCGCTTGAGGGCGCTGATGTCGCCTGAACTCGAGGCAGAGGGCGCCTCGAGCGCCACCTCGTATCCAGTCTTGACCGACTTGTAGTTCGAGCGCGGCCGCTTGGTGGCGTTGGACAACACATCGGAGCTGCTGTGCGGGCTGTTGCTGACCTTTGGTTGCTGAATACAGACGCTACCGTTGCTGCTCGGACTGAGTCGCTGGACGGGCATTTGAAAACTTTGGTAATTCGAGTAATCATGCTGCAGCCGGGAGTCGGTCTCTTTCGATGTTAAGCTCGTGGTGACGCTCCTAAGGCTGTCCCACTGACCAGATTGGGCCGAAAGTTGCGGGTTCAGACAAAAGGATAAACTTTTCAGGTCGTTCTCGATCAGCGCGGATTCCGATATTATTGGATCTGAAACAATTTTTGAACCAGTTAATACAATTGTTCTTAACACTCCCTAGAAATTTTTCAGGGCGCGCCCCGAAGATTTTCTGGGCCCCTTAACGGCATGCCCGGTTAGTAGAGACGAATATCTCCAACAGGGGCAGCCTTTGAAGGGCCTATCAATGCCCTTTGAGGATTTGTTCCGGGCACTTACGCTGTGCCCTGTAACTGCCTTTGAAGGACGAATGAAGGGCGAATGAAGGGTCACTAAGATGTCCGCATTGATTTTTTTGAAATATAATATTTTTTAACAAATTTTGTTATGAAAAATATTTAAACGTTAATAAAAATAAAAATATAAAATTATGAATACTTTTTATAAATTTTTATAAAGTATTATCGAAGATATGAGAAAAATAATGTTTTCTTATTGACCATTAATATTTAACTCAATTTTTTAACAAATGCGATGTTTACTACAAAAACTAATTTAAATAATGCAATGACATGAGACTATGAGTGACTTTTATAATAAGATATCAGAATTTTAAAATGAGTTTAGCTCAATGCGCAAGTCGATAGGCTTGTATTTGACTAGACCGAGTTCGATTCCCGGTAGAAATAATAATACATGTCGTTTCCTTTTATTTTTCAATTTTATTATAGACAATTTATTAAATTTTTAATACTTATTAATTTTATATATAATATAATTTTTTGTACCATGGGAGCGGGATTTCAGCTGTTTTTATTCCCTTGAGCGTGTTTTACTCCCTCGGGCTATCGCCCTCGGGAATAAAGCACGCTCCTCCCGCTCCCTTGGTACAAAAAACGCTGTATTGACCTCGTGCGCATGCTCCGCATGCGCCCTTGGTGCATAATATACTATTATTTGACAACTAAACCAGAAAGATACACGTCATTAACAAAGTTAAATCAAATGCACAGGTGAAATTGTCGCTCCTAAGGAGCAAATAGCGGCAACAGGGACGAAACGAACTCTCTCCAAGCGTCTCTGTCCTGGGCAAGTCTTTTCAGCTGCGGCCACAATCTCCCGACCGCAGTAAATTCTCTCTCGGTTGATCGTCTCCACGTGGTTATTAATTTTAGACTCATTTATTTTACATAAAAAACAATAATTTATAAACACGGGGGTTTACATGGCGAGGCGTCACCCGCCAAGAAAAGCCCTGCTTGCAGCCGATGAATCGCTCTTAAGGGGCCCAGTTCATTTGCAGGGCATGCCCTTCAGGGGCCCGGAAACAATTTTTGTTAGAGTTATTATATTGGCTTTTTTTATTTGAATATTAGACTTTAAAAATGAGCCGTGAGGGGATTCCCGAGAAATGTGACGGTTCCTTGTTTGTACATTTGAAAACGATAAAACGTCGGATCTTATTACTGTCGAGCGAGATCGGAACAATGATTACTGTTGCAGAAGCAGAGCTTTATTTTCAAAGTCGTCACGTTTGCACCGGCTTATCAGGCCTGTATCGCGACTTTATTGCCCTTTGTGACTCATCGATAGTCGACTTTAGAATTGTACAGTTTATGAGTTCTAGCCATCATATAACTATGCAAATGAGCAATGTACAATATTTTGAATTGCAATTGCACGCGTCCTCTATTTTTAATAAATGATTCAAAAACGTAACAATTTGCGAATGAACGCGACAAATAAATGCGTCCATGAATTGAAAATCAGTCGGGTTTTATGATTGCAACAAATGCATGCACCGGAAAAAGAACGTTGAAAAGAAATTGTTTTTGAAAATAATGCGCGAATTGCAGAAGAGTTTGCTGCCGATGATGAAGAATAATTTTCGTTTGTGTACGCAGTATCGCAAGTGGGTCACGCGTGTTCCAATTTCGATGCGCGATTCTTTTATTTTTCGCCGATCCAAGCAATCACGAAATCATAACGCGATGACGAACGCGGATCTTGTTTTGACGTAATCATGACGTAACTCATCGCCGAAAAAATGTCTCGCCGGTTGGCAAATCTCAGTTATTGTGACACGATCAAATTGAAACGTACGATTTTTAACCTGATTTACTCAAATCAGTACAACATCATTTCTAAACGTGGAAATCATTCGAAAACTGACTTTTATATCTCAACAGTTTATTTTCAAGGTTTTGTTCATTTTTTGCTCATGTTTTAGGTGGTTGATACCGTTTTGGATAAAACAAGATAATGGACGGAGAGTGGAAGAACAAAAATTGGACCAAACATTGCAAGATGGATAAGAGAAAAAGGTGGAAAATCGTGATTTTAGAGTCGAAGTGGCTGTAGAGGAGAATTCGCATCCTACTTCTGCCCGGAGGTATACGTTTAGCGCGCGTGTGTTGCAGCGTCGTCGTCGGGTTACATTTAGTTCCAGTTACACGTGCCTCAAGCACTAAAGTAATTGACGTTCGTGTATTTATTTCCGAGCAAAGAGCGAACATTTTCTGCTTTTTAGCCTTCTCCCTTTCCGAGTCTAAAGCAATATGAAATCTGATCCCTCGACGCAACGAAATTTATTGATAAAAAATCATTCCCGTTTCTTTTTCTTTCTTTTTTTTTTAATTCTGTTTTACATTCTTTTGCCATTTTATAAGAAATTTTTTCAGATTTCTCTTACATTGTCCATTTAAATCATATTTTTTAGAATCTGTCAAAAGTTGTTGTTTATAACGAATATCATTCACTGAAATGAATTTCTCTTGATAAATCAGTGTATTTTTCTTTTTTTTATTCCTTTTTTTGTTTGTATCAATCTTTATTGTTATATTTAATAACAATATTTGTTGGTATACATTTTGATTTGACATGACGATAAAAAAAAGTGAATAATTGGAAGAGGAGAATATTGGAAGGAATATTGAAAATGTGATTGTTGATCGCTGACGGTACTCTTGGACGTTCAAACAACACGATTCGCACGAAGAGCCATTGTTCTTGTTTCGGTGAAACTGTAACGAATAAGAAGGTCAGCCAGCTGATGATGAAAGACAGCTGAAATATACTGACATGTAACACTAACGAGGCTGCTATGACTTGTTCGCAAATCGAGCAATAAGCGAAATGCGATATCGCCCCGGTGACATGATGCGCTCTTTCGAATGTGCCAGCGCCCCTGAAAAAATGCACATCTTGTTCACTCACACCAATCTTCGCCGCTTATTTTATAGCAATCACAAAATTGCTTCAATTCTCAACCCAAAAGCTCTCAATATTTCAAATTTAAATTTCCTGTGAAAAAAAAAAAAAATCATTTTGGGCTTAAAAAACAAATGATCTAAAAATTGTAAATGTAAATGGTATCGCGATCCCGTGCGATTGGTTCAAACTGGTTCAGCATCGCTATTGCGAGATCAGTTATCTATTATAACCTTAACTTCGCCCCTACTTATCTCGGATTCATTCACTTACGCGCTGTCTTATCACATTTTTATTACCCATTTCGTTACAAGTACGTCAGCACGCGCTCATGAGAACAATTTGTGCATCTTTTTGTTATTCCGAGCTAAAAGATCCGACACTTCACGTTGTGCGGATAATTTGAAATACGAAATTCTGCGAGCTGAAATGCCCAAGTAAAAATGTATATATGGGTCCATAAATGGCACATATATGAAACATACATGACACATATATAGAACAAAAATGAGAAATTTATGTATTTAAATACATATATGGGCCCATATATGGAACCATATATGTGACATTTATATTGCATGTATGGGCCTATTTATGTTTCATATATGGCCCATATACGGGCCTATTTATGTTGCATATATGTGCCATTTATGTTCCATTTATGGACACATAAAAATTTTTACTTGGGTGTTTTGTTTTTTTTTTATTTCTTTGAATATTCCTTTTTTTGATTTGAAGAAGATTTTGAAACGGGAGGATTTTTGGGAAAAAATGTACGATTAGACGATTGGGATGTAAAACGGGATACTTTTGGCACGTGGACCAACTAATGTTCGAGCTAATTGTATCCCGTTGCAGCGCGCACGTGCTCAATGGGAATTTTGCTCGTCCAACAACTGCGATTAAGAGGTGGACTATATGCGCGCTCCATTTACCACGAAACACTACTGTCATTAAACTTATGTGTGAAAACACGTTTCCCCGTAATTCAGACAATTTTTCATTTTTATCTTTTTGTATTTTGTATGCACAGTATACTACTCACGGCGAAAAATACGGTCAACTACCCTGAATATAAAATATTTTCAAATATTGTTTTATAAATAATATTATTCATCGAATCAATAAAGAACATTTTCAGGTACAAATCAAGTTTCATGTAAAAAGTTTAGAAAGTATAAGAAGTACTGAGTATTTGAAAATAGAAATATTTCATTTACATATTGACATATAATACAGAAACGTAGGTATACGCATTTTGTGACACATTTGAAATAGAATTTCTCGAATTGTAAATAACAAAACGTTATCAAATGTTGCCATTTTGCATACAAAAAATGTAAATTTAGCTGGTTGAATTTAAAAATTATTCAACATTTAATTTGTATCCTGTCACTTTTGATTAATCGGCATTTTTAAAGCAAATTGTATCAATTAAATTATTGTGTAAATTAATTAAATTTGAAAAAACAAGTCAAACGAGTTTCAAACGTTTGCAACTAATTGATATTGAAATTGTTGTTCTCACTTCTTTGCTATTTTTCCATCTTTTGATCCGAAAAATAAAACCAAATGTAGATTATCTTGTTTATCTATCTTAGATCAGAACTTAATATAAATAAAACATTCCGGGGACTTTTATTTCTAAGGTGATTTTAAATAATGATAAATATTTCATTATTTTGTCAAATTTCCGTACAATTACCGTGGTCTTTTTGTATCAATTTCCGATCAAAATCTGAACCAAGCAAGATCCGAACAAGATAATCAACATTTTGAGATCAAAAAAAATATCAGATGGAAAAATTTGTACTCGGACGTGTAGTGTAACGCGTGGAAAAAGCACATGACTGAATTCAATATGATACAAAACAATTTATTTTTGCATTGAATTGATTTGCGTTCGATCAGCGTTTCCTATATCCGCGCGTCATTGACTCGATGAACTTGTGATCGAGATGACGTGTCATTTGATACACGCGTAGCGGTGTCTTACAATAAATATGTTGATCTTATTCAAACTGATGTCTCTTCCATTATTAAATCATCAAACATTTGTTTACAATTTGATTAGTTTAGTATTGCATGCGTAAAAGCTGCATTATAATAACTTTTCTAAATGCAATAAATGGGCTATCGCTCGAAAAGCCTTTTTTCGAATTCAAAAAGTATTGAGAACATTCTCAATTTCAATATACGTTTTTCTGATATAATACAAATACATCACTTATTTATTAATTTATTATAACAATTATTTAATTTATATATAATTTATAATATAATGATAATAATTCAATATAAAAATATTCATTTATTTAATTTAATTACATATAATACAAATGTATATAATTTTATTATAAGTTGTTATTTACAATCGGAAGACCAACTTTGCCATTTCAAAGTATGCATATGAAAAATGAACATTTTGTCATTGCTTGTTTTAATTATAAAAAAAAATATTATTCCAAAACTTAAAATGACAATGATTATATTTTTATGATTTGAAAAAAATTAAACAAAATAAATAATTTATTTGTATTAAATATATATGTATTAAAAGTTGACTAACAATTGCTAAATTATTAGGCAGTTGCTATCCGCACCCATGCGGGTTGCGGGTTGCGGGTATCGCGGGTTTGCGGGTCGCGGGTCCTAGTTACTTTTTTGCGGGTCTGCGGGTCGCGGGTCTGCGGGTCGCTGATTTGCGGGTCGCCGATTTGCGGGTTGCGGGTCGCTGATTTGCGGGTTGCGGGTCTGCGGGTCGCCGATTTGCGGGTCTGCGGGTCACCTATTCGCGGGTTGCGGATCTGCGGGTCAGCGGATCGCGGGTTGCGGGTTTGCGAGTCTGCGGGTCGCTGGTCTGCGGGTCGCTGGTCTGCGGGTCGCGGGCTGCGGATCTGCGGGTCAGTGGATCGCGGGTTGCGGGTTTGCAAGTCTGCGGGTCGCGGGTCTGTGTATCACCGATTTGCAGGTCGCGGGTCGTGGGTCTATTGGTTGCCAGTCAGGGCAAAGAAATCGGCATATAAAATTATGACCTTGAGCCACACTTGTAGGTGGCGTTGCAGTCTGATTAATTCGTAAAGTTTATAACATTTGCATAATTTTTTTTATAATTGTGCATGCATGTAAAACTACATTCACTTTGTAAATAAAAACTGAACTTAAAAATGGTTTTCAAAAATATTTTATTTTAATCTTATTTTGTATGAGAACGAACTGAAACATATATACTATTGTTTTTCAATCAATATTTGTACTTTTAAAGTATACAACGTTTTCTTAATCACAAGAATCAAAGAATTTATATATATAAAAAAAATGGTTACTCTTTTTTAATAAACAACATATAATCATTTAATTCGTCGTAATAATATAGTAATAAATAATAATTAGTAGAAAAGAAGCCTTGTATTTTAAGACTCAGTTTTTTGAACAATTTCCGCAATACCAATGTTTGATCTTATCCGCTCGTTTCTTTGTCAAATCCACACATTCGAAATGATACCACATACAGCATATTTCACAACAAATGCAATTTTCGTCTGTTCTCTTTTTGCACATGTTGCAGGCGAACAAATCTAACTCCTGTTTGATTCCTTTTATGATCTGAAGATAAGTATAAGCGTCATCAGCAAAGCAGTCCTTTAAGACACTCAAGTCGACGTTGTCAAATGAGTCTTTTAAATTGTACGGAGTTAGGTGAACTAAATCTTTTGTTTTTATCACGTACTCTTTGGATAGTACGTTCTGAACGCATGCACTCCGGAGTCTCAGCCATTGAAGCATGATCATCTTTTTGGTCTCATCGCTGTTCTCTTCGAAACGCTTAGATGACTGCTTCTCTAAACCGATTGGGTTAAATTTTTTTCCTCTCGGACGTCCTCGGCCTTTATGGATATCAGCTTCAACTTCCGATAATTTGTTGCCATCAGCAATCTCGAGATATTGGAACTGGTTCGAAAGATGTTTTAATTCATTGAGAGCACTTCTTTTCACTGTTTCAGTGTTTCTGATAAGTGACTCTCGAAGTTTCTCATAGCAAGCATCCAATTCCTTAATTTCGGGGTCGTCTTCACCGGCTACAACAAAACAAATTTTAATTAGTTTTTATTATTCATCATTAATTTTAATCATTATTATTATTATTTATTTTTATTTATTTAAACAAAAACATACGTCGTTTTAACTGCAATTTCAACGGACTTGTTCGAGGTGTTGAAGAAATGAGATGCAGCTTATTTTCGGAAAGTGTTTCAACGCTTGACTGGGAATTATATATGTTGAAGCTTTCTTCGGTCGAATTTAGAACGGATTGATCAGAAAACATCACACTTTCGTTCCTGGCCTTCGGTTCGCTGTCACTTGCAACATTATCATCTGTCTGTGGAACTAAAATGAAAGAAAGAAGTTTTATGTATATTAATGTATAAATTTGTTTATAGAATTTGATTGTTTTTTGATTGTTTTTTCTTTGGGCCCACAAAACTGCTGGAGGAGGATGTCAGCAGGGTTGAGGCCAACGAGTAAATTAAAAAAAAAAGATTTATAATTGTTTGTTGTGAATAATAAAACTGTCAATCACAATAGCCTCACCTTTAGTCTCGTCTTTAGTCTCATTTTCTTGACCAGAACTTTCCCTTTCTTCTATGGTGAGCTTCCTTTTTTTGAATGGAGATTGAAAAAGTCCTGAATTACTTCCGTTATTTGAATGGTCAAGTGTTGTACCAGTGGCTGCAAAAAATTTATCTTTTATCATTAAAAAAAAATTTTATTTATTGCGAAAATTAACTTCAAATAACCAATTTTGTTTATTTATTAAGTATTCTAATTATTAAGAATTTTAATTAAATTAAGAACTAAAGGAAAAAGATGAAAAATTACCAAGAGATGAATCTTGATTGATGATGACTGATGAACCAAGAAAAGTCTTGACAGTTGGTGGACCAAAAAAGCTGTTCTTGGGAACAATCCTTATGTCACTTACAATTGTTGGGCCCTTTCGGTGAATTTTTTCTCTGCTTTGAAGAACTGAAGAAAAAATTTTTATCATGTAAACATCTATGACTATCTTCAATATTATATTGAATTTAAAATTGAAAAGTAAATTGAAAAATTTACCTTCTTGCAACTTTGGATATGAGGAAATTAATTTTTTCGATTTTATCGGCTTGTGGTTGTGACTGATATAGGTTTTGTGGACGTACAGAACTTGTACCTTCTCCTCTTCTTCTGTCTCATTCTTATCGTTCTTGTCGCCAACAATCACCTCTTTACAAATAAGCCTTATTTGATATTTACAAGGTCTGGAAAAAAGAGAAAATAAAATTAATTTGGAAAGAAAAAAAAATTTTTTTTTGATATAATTTGGTATCTGTCACTTACCCATCGTATTGCTCAATTGTGAAATACCCTCTCGGGTCAATCTTTGTGTCACCTTCATTTAAAGGATCAGTGCTTAACGCCTTGTTATTGCACTTATAGTTCAATTCGAAGTATTGAAGATGAGGCGGGGCGACAACTTTAAGTTTATTGCTTTTTTTGCAATTCTCCTTCGATAAGTGAAACCCTTCTTCTTTCAATGTATATACGATTTTATCAATCGCTTCAAATGAGCGGAAGAATCCACCCACAACTAGTTGATTTTCTTTCTAAAATGTAGAAAGAAATAGGTTAGTTTTGTTTTCAAACCTAATGTATTTTTGTTTACAAAAAACATGCACGGAAATTCATTTTTGTTGATAAGGATTTAATTTGAACTTTTTATTATGATTATAAATACCGTCAGGTCCATGGCTATCCAAATTTCAATACTGTCACAAATCTTTTTTCCACTTTTTACCAATCATTCGCTGTATCAATTTTTCGGAAAATGTAGGCTGTGGGTGCCCCACTTTCTTTAGAGGTCGTTCACGGCCGTTGGAAAATTTGCAGCGCCACTATGGCGGATTTGCAAAAGCGACAAAGTTCATCGAATAAAGCAATATAAATGTCAGTCACCATGATTGTTTATTTACATTTTCAGTAACAATATGTGACAAATTAACTGTTATCCAATCTAGCAATAGAAATGTTTTTTTTCTTACATAAAACAAATAATTTATTTTTTCATTTTGAAGATACTTTTAGTGACTTATTTAGTAACTAGATTTAAGTTGGTATTGATCGATCAAAACTTGATGAAACACTCACTTACGTTCATCTTTAAATCTTTCTTCAACAGTTCGTCGGTTGTATCGAGTTGTTTTTCAGAAAAATAGTGGCGAATATTTATCGTTTATAAAATTTGCGAAACCGTCTGTGTTCATTCTATTAAGTGCAGATGATCAGAATTTACATTGCTCTTTTGAGTGAGGTTTGATGGAACAGGATAACAAGGTAGTTTTTGCAATTTTTCGTAGGTTTGAGATTATCTATGTTTTTTTTATAAAAAGTTTGTATTATACTGGTGTTCAATTTATAGATGGAGTTAAGAGTCGGAATGAAATTTCCTACTTTCGAACATTGGAAACAATTTTTAGACAACGTTGTCAATAAAGAAGACTTGTTTGTTTGTGGAAAAAGCGATAAACTTCCTGGAAATTCAGATTTACAGTATTCCAGAATAAGGTACGATTGCAAATTTGGTCTCAAAACTCATCAAAGTGAAACAACAGGAGAAAGGAATAAAAGGTACGTACAAGTCAAATTATAATTGTAATCAAAACATGTAACCCTGAATAACTGATGTTTACTGAACGATAATTTTTCATATGTTTTCAGATCCACCAAAGTAGGATGTCCAGCACATTTTATGATTGGCTTGGCGCCAGATAAACAACACCTGATGGTGAAAAAAGTTGAGATAAATCACGAGAACCATCCGCTATCAAAGGTGATTGTTATATTTAATCAATCTTCTTTCTTTCTTTCTTCTTTAATCAAGCTTCTTTCAACCGAATAGATTTGTGCATATTTATTGCCATTTTCATGAAAAAAACACATTTATAAATTGCGAAGGAGAGTGATGAACTTGGTGACCTTTTCAACTTGGTTGTTCGGACCTTCGTCGCCACCCTCAAAATCATCCAATCATTCAAAAGTGGACTCTCCAATCGTATCCAAATTCTCTTAGGAATATTAATCTTTTTTTAATTTAGGAAGCTAACTCAGCGATCGCCTCGTCCTGTTCCGCTCTGTGTTGGCTCTTTTTGTCCCCCACTTTTCTCGAAATTTGATCGTTCCTTTCTTATCGAACCGATTTAGCCATATTTTAATTGTCGATTGCTGAAAAATTGTAAAATAAGAAATAAAATTGTTGGTTTTTATTTTATTGATTATAAATGATTTTTTATTACCTTACTAACAGAATAGTTCAGAGCTGCTGCTATTTCCCAAAGTCCGCAGACTCGCGACCCGCAGACCCAGCGACCTACAAAATCACGACTAAAGACCCGCAAATCTGCTAACCCGCAAATCCGCTAACCCGCAAACCCGCGAACCGCAGCCCGCGACCATCAAACCTGCAACCCGCAAACCTGCAACCCGCAAACCCGCGACCAGCAGACCCGCGACCCGCAGCCCGCGACCCGCAGACCCGTAGACCAGCGGCTCGCAGAACCGCAGAATTGCTGACCCACTTCTCCTGACCAAAGATCGCAGTCTAAGAGTCCTAGATCACGAATTTGCAGACTCCTATTTGTTTTTTATATCAGCTGAAAAAATTTATTTTTCTTTGCAGCATTTTCTGCATTTGGTTCCTGAGAAAAGAAGATTGAGTGTAAAGGAAAGAGACGACGTGAAACAAATCCTAATGTTGGGCGCAAACAAAAAGAAAGTACAAATTCATCTGCAACAAACCACAAAGAAATCTGTGATGCTGAAGGATTTGCACAATATTGCACAATCTCTTTGCAAAGATCAGAGAAATGATTTTTTAGCAACAATCGATCTCATTAAAGCCAAAGGTATTATCAAAATACTGATTGATATCCAAAAATGATATCTAGACTTTATTTTGACTTTATTTCCTATTTGACATTTTTCATTTAATTTTCAGGAGGAAAAGTGGACCTCCTTCACGAAGATTCTTCATTTAAGGGCCTATATTTTTCTACTCCCGATATGCGCAATTCGATGGGTGCTTGGCCCGAGATAGTGTTTCTCGATGGGACCTACAACTTACTTGACACTGATCTGACTCTGTTCGTCTTTTCAGTAGAAGATTCAAATGGCTGTACTGAAATAGCAGGAGTTAGCCTGATAGAATCTGAAGATACTGTGACATTTTCATGGATGCTTCATTCATTTAAAAAAGACCACTTCGAAGCTTGTGCCAAAATCCAGTGCTTCATGTGCGACAAGGACCTCCTTGAAAGAACTTTGGTGGCAGAAATATTTGAGGTCACCGTTTATATTTGCATGTTTCACGTTCAACGTATCTTCAACAGAGAAATCACAACACGGAAACTAAAAATTACAATGGAGGAACGGAGGACATCCTTGAAATTGATCCGACAAATGATTTACTCTGAAACAGAGGAACAGTACTTGTTGTACTACAAAAAGTTCCAAGATTTAGCCCCTGCAGCAGCCGTACAATACTTTGATAAGAACTGGCATCAAATCCGATCTGAATGGGCTATTTTCGCTATGAATCGAGGAAACCTCAACAATTTAACGAACAATAGGTTGGAGAGCTTGTTCGGAAAAATGAAACAAGTAGTGCCTAAAAATAGCCCAATTGAAGCCTTCATCTCTTCTTTTTTTGTGTGGTATCAATCACACATTTCAGAAGTGGCATCCAAGGCTTTCAAGATGTTTATGATGATACCCAATTCTATCGACGGTGATGAAGTGATACGACAGTATCACAATACCCTGACGTGTGAGGCTTTCAAAAACGTCAGAAAACAGTATGACCGACACGAATTCATAGATCTGCTGACTGAAGATGGAACAACATTCTACGTTCAATGCTCGGGCGGAGAGAATGTTGTCACTAAGACATCATGCACTTGTAGATTCAACTCATCGATGCTTCTTCCTTGTCGACATATTTTTGCTGTCAGAGCCAAATTGGGAGAACCCTTATTTTCGCCGAACATCTTCAATGACAGATGGACCAAACAGTTCTATCAAACCCATCAAAGAACCTTTTCAGGATCTAAAGAAACATCGAACACAGAAGTTTCAATTTGTAAAACAATCGTTCTAAACCCGGAGTCAGAGAAAGAGAGAAACAAAAAAATCAAAATCGAAACTGATCGATTGATCCATCTCGGGAAACAATTTTCGGGCTTTATTTTCGAAAGAAAACTTAAAACTATCTATGACCTCCAGGAACTATGGAAGAATAGGATAGAATTCGCTGTTCATAATCAATGCGATGTAATTACAAATTGTATTTTAATAATATGAACATGTATTAAATTTCGTTAAATTATTTCAAATTTTATTTTTACAGGACATTGATGTTGTGCTTGCCGGCTTATCTGCAATAGAATTGGCTAAGATCGTGAAAAAAAAAGAGGGACCTGAAATAAAAAGGCAAAAAACATTGTCAACTTGTATGAAAACCATTAAAGTCTTGCTATCAAATAGTAAGGCTGATGAATTTGATGAGAAAATTGAGACCATCAGACAAATTTATCAGCAATGGCGAAAAAATGAAGATGTCGAATTTATTCCATTGCAGACACAGAAGGCTCGAGTTTCGTCTTCAGCCAAAAATAAAAGAGATGGTCACCGAT